>CAIGRT010150659.1:0-20260 GCA_903798405.1 Fraxinus platypoda | reverse complement strand
GGTCTGCGCCTTTTGTTGAAATCGGTGAATTCTCCTCCATTTTCTTTACATTTTTTTCCCTCTTGAGGACGACGTCTTTTCACAACTGGAGACATGAGTGGGGGAATTGAGGGGGAGAGATATGGAGAAATCTGGCCAAAAACTAAACCCGGCAGGCAGATGCGGAGGCGGCAAAAACTCTGCACGCGGAGGCTGCAATGATAAATAAGATATGAAATGATAACAGAGTTAGTTGGAAATCAATCAATCAGTGGCCGCCACATGTCATGAACTAAAAAGATCCATTTACCCGCAAAGTCTGAAGAGAAATATATAAATAGGTATGTTTGGAATGAAGAACGTTATCTGAAAATTAAAATATCTTCCTCTCAAATAATTATTTCTTCTCTCACTCTCTATCAAGCAACAGAATAGGAAGTTTAGGAGAGGAAAATCATGTCAAGGTGAGGGAAATTTGTTGATCACTATTTTGAAGTCAACAAATTGGTGCCATATGTGGAAAACTAGAACAAAGATAATCACGATCTTATTATTTTAGACAAAAATTGTATAAATCTGCGTAGAAATGAGTAGAACGGAGTTAGATCTTACTAAAATAGAAGCCTTAGAATCTGACGAAGAATTCTTAACATTGATCCTAGCAGTAGCAACAACGTGAAAGGACATAATGAGAAAGCTAAACGAGATAAAGGATAACTTGAAGAGAATATCAAGATTAACACGTTCGATCTCGAATAAGGAAGAAAATGTTAAAATCATGAACAAAGAGTAAGTCTATCGAGGTAATTCAAAATATATTATTCTTTTAGTTAAATTGGTTAAATATAAGAATGAACTCACAAGTTCTAAAGATGATGCAGTAATTATACGAGCGATGATAGTTAGAGAAAATTTTGATCATATGCTCATAGATAATGAAAATTCGATAAATGTACTATATGGAAGTGTTTCTTATTGAATGCAGACATATTATTGATGGATCTTTGTTTCGAAGCTTTACAATTCCATCAGAGAAGGTTACGTCCCCACGAACAGACCACTCTGCTAGTGAAATTGTGTGAAGAGCCCTGGGCGTGCGAGGAAGTCACCTTAATGATCTAAGGAAGACTACATTACGAGTCCACCAACAGCATGTAATAGCAATAGTGGAAACAAACAACCTTGGTAAAAAAAAATTAAAAATCAATGATTCAATCGACCCTTGCATACTTTCGAAGCAATAGCAGCAGTTGAAGAATTAGAAAGTTTCCTCCCTAGTGAAGATGATGTAACTAAAACTTTAAAAATTAGCAAAGAATTGATTGAGCCTATGAAAAGCCTATTGAAAAATTTCTTGAAAGCAAAAGTTGATGTGTTTGTTTCGATACATGGTAATATGGTAGGCATAGACCCCATAGTCAGGGACGAACCCAGCACCCGGCGAGGGGGCGCGGTCGCCTATGCTGGATTTGCCGGAGCCTTCAATTCTGTTGGGCGTCGCTAACTGAAGAAAAGAGAAAACATAGTAGAACATAGAAGTCGGGGAGGAAGAAGAACAGGTCACAGGTGGGCCTTTTTTTTTTTTTAAAGTTTAGGCCCATTTGTTTTGGACTAAGAGATTTGGGCTTTTCTTTTTAAATGAGGCCCAATTAAATGAAATAACTGTCATCATCAGTATCTGCACAGCCGCACGGAAGCACTTTACAGGCCAGAAATTTGGTTTCAAATTTGCGGAGCAGAGATTTCCATCTTCTTCTTGGTCGGAGGGTAATTTGAGGAAATTGGAGCTTGATCGAACGGTGGGGGTTTCTGATGAACAATTGCATTTTTGGCTTGTTTGGCGAGCTTTAACAGTATTAAAGCTCGCCGTTAATTCTCGCCCTTGGGATTTTCAGGATTACCAACAAAATTTAATTTATTGAGCTTTCCTGGTTTGGAGAATAGAAATATGAAAGAGAAGAGAAAACGGAGTAGAACATAGAAGTCGGGGAGGAAGAAGAACAGGTCACGGGTGGGCCTTTTTTTTTAAAAAAAGTTTAGGCCCATTTGTTTTGGACTAAGAGATTTGGGCTTTTCTTTTTAAATGAGGACCAATTAAATGAAATAACTGTCATCATCAGTATCTACACAGCCGCACGGAAGCACTTTATAGGCCAGAAATCTGGTTTCAAATTTGCGGAGCAGAGATTTCCATCTTCTTCTTGGTCGGAGGGTAATTTGAAGAAATTGGAGCTTGATCGGACGATGGGGGTTTCTGATGAACAATTGCATTTTTGGCTTGTTAGGCGAGCTTTAACAGAATTAAAGCTCGCCGTTAATTCTCGCCCTTGGGATTTTCAGGATTACCAACAAAATTTAATTTATTGAGCTTTCCTGGTTTGGAGAATAGAAATATGAAAGCCCCCTACTTGAAAATTTGGCTTCTTTGTCTTTGGTGGTTTGTTTATGGGGCTGCAGTGTTTCTGATTCTGAGTTATTAAATTGAAGATTGGGTATGAAGAATAGTGAGAATAATCAACTGCTGACACTTTTCTGAAATGGAAAAGTTGCTGTTTTTGATGTTACAGAGCTTCAGGTATATTTTTAGGTTTAAATTTCTTTCAAATTGTTATTGAGAATTCATGCAAATAAGATTGTGGATTGAACTTCTTACCATTTTTAATTATGCATATCTATCTACCAATTATTAAAAGACCAACCAATGAGACATGAGTTTTTAAGATAGTGGCAGATGTCGCATTCATATTAGTACATACGTGTGTTTGTAGTCAGCACACGAGTTTATTTTCCTTTTTCCCATGTCCTGGTTAATTTTTAATTGTATGTATCTTCAATTTGCAACCTATGAAAAGATTAAGATATTTTGATATAGACATGCTAGAAAATATCTTTCTGTGTAGTTAAATATGTTATACTTAGTATATAAATAAAGCTAAAATAAAGAGAATTATATCAATAAAAGAGGAAATGTGTGGACTACATGGAAGCAACTTTTACATTTTTTTAAAGAAAAATTTTAAAAAATCAACAACACCCAGAGACCGTTGATAAAATTCTGTTATGGTATCATAAAGCAACATAGTCCTCAACCCCTTCGTCAGTCTCAAATATAAACTTCCCCCAACTGAAAACAAAAAAATTAATATATAATTTTTACATTTAAGTGCGTTTATATATATATATATATATATATTGAATAATTTTTAATATTATTTAATTAAATATTAATAAACGACCTCATTTTTACGATCGCTAATTGTCGATGGTCAATGGTCAACGTCCGCCCGGGCTGAAGTTTTGTGCTGGGTCTGTCCCTGCCCATAGTGACTTGCTATTCCTTGAAAATCGACCCCAAAAAAGGTGACCAATGAGCTTTGAGAAATATGAAGCATTGAAAGCGAGTTAATAAGTTGTTGAAAACGATTTTATCCATGAAGTTAAGTATCCAGTTGGATATGTAATTGGGTATCCAGTTTGTGCTGGGTATGTCCCTGCCCATAGTGACTTGCTAAAATCGACCCCAAAAAAGGTGACCAATGAGCTTTGAGAAATATGAAGCATTGAAAAGCGAGTTAATAAGTTGTTGAAAATGATTTTATCCGTGAAGTTAAGTATATAGTTTGGATATGTAATTGGGGTATTAGTTCTAAAAAGTAATAGAAAATAGAGCACTTGCGAGGATATTACAGATCTCAATAAAGCATGTCCTAAAGATAATGAGGAAAAATATTTGAATGGACTGTAGAATGCGAACATGTCCTAAAGAAATACATAGGAAGGGCAATAACAATTGTTAGTCTATATGTACTACTGATAAAGCCCGGCTACAAGGTACTGAAACTAGATATCTATCTTGATTTGGTAAAGTTGGTCTTCACCTTCCTGGTAGCAAGTACTACAAAAGCCTAATGCTATAAAAGTTGTAAATATAATTGGTTGTTATTATGAAATATTCAACAAAGCGAACTCTTTGAAAAAAACCAAAAATACACAAGAATTCAAAAGAATCTAAAAGCACTCATTTGAAAAAAGAAACTTTTGAGCGACCCAAAATAATGCGAACCAACATAATTGAAAAAAAAGAAAAGATTAAGCAGGAAAATAAAACGTGAACGGTAACGGAATCAATTGGACATCAATCAATCATTGACTGACACGTGTTTTATAAATATGTGTGCTTGAGATGAACAATATGAGGGTTAATACCCTAAATGGTCACCGAACTTTGCCAAAAGTTCCTAGGAGGTCACCGAACTCCAAAAATACCCTAAATAGTCACCGAACTTTATAAAAATACCCTAAATAGTCACTGAACTTCGAAACTACCCTAAATAGTCACTGAACTTTGACAAAATACCCTAGGAGGTCACCGAACTTTGCAAATTGGGACCCCCATACATCAATGATTTAGTGACCTATTAGGAACTTGTTGTGGCAAAGTTCGGTGACCGCCTAGGAACTTTTGACAAAGTTGGGTGACCTCCTAGGGTATTTTGTCAATGTTCAGTGATTATTTAGAGTAGTTTCGAAGTTCAGTGACTATTTGGGGTATTTTTACAAAGTTCGGTGACTATTTAGGGTATTTTTGAAGTTCGGTGACCTCCTAGGAACTTTTGGCAAAGTTCGGTGACCTTTTAGGGTATTAACCCACAATATGACGTGAAAATTGAAATATTTTTCTTAAAAGTAATCATTTCTTCCTCTCTCTCTCTCTCTCTCTCTCAAACAACAGAAAAAAAGAGTTTCGAAGGAAAAAAAACCCAGATTAGATAAGGGGAATTCGTTAATCATCATTTTGAGGTCAACACTGATTAAATATGTGAAATCTGTTTTGTTTGGATGTAAAAATGTCTTTTGCTCAATTATTTCCAATTGTGACTGACGTTATAATGGGGCTGTGATACTCAAACGAGAAAAAGAAGGACAAACTTATGGAAAAAGACAATATAAATTGCTAGCCTATTTTGACACGTAAACATTGATTAGACAGCTTTCAGATAAAAAAAAAAATAAAGTTCGATTAGACCAAACAATTATAAAAGTTGCAGATTTTTTTTTCCTTTTCTAATATTCTTTAGTTTTATAACGTTGATAAATAAGTTTAATGATGGCACAATTTATTTTGGAACATGTTTGGGCCAAATTTTAATCTGATTTTAATTAAAGTCAAAGTCTATTGTAAAATTTGAAACAGTTAATTTTAATCTACTAACACTTGCAAATTGTTCGACGACTTCGCACCACTTTGAGCGACCACATAATTTGTGACGAACATAATTTACATTATACTTTAAGCTTTTAGACATAATATTTTAGCGTATTGGAGTCCAAATCGTCCAAATTTTTACTTGGCCATTCCTACAAATGGCCAAGAGTGTACAACCACAAGTGCTTCCCCTTTATTGGGGGAAAGGAAGAGAGTTGACAGTGATCTGACTGGGAGCTCCAAAGCTGCACCGGTGAAAATCAATGCATGCAAAGTTAAAGAAATGTGCATTCTTTGGTGGGTCCAAACAGCAAATTCCAAGCTTATACACAAACAAAAACATTGTGATTTTACTACCACTTTACCCTCAATAATATTCTACAAAATGACAATTCAATTCAATCTGTAGGCCACATGGCTCTTTTTGATTGGCAGGATAACTTACTAGGTTATCTCCTTACCATTGAAGTGTTCCCAGCATATAATTATAGGCAGGTCCTCAAGAAGCACGAAATGTATCGAGAAGTTTATAACTTTTTTGTCTACTGAATTTTAAATCTTTGGCTTTTCATTTAACATATAAACAGTCAGTTTTGGATAAATACTTTTTCCCTTGTTCTTAATCAACATAAAGAATGTAAAAAACTACGTCCCCTCCGAAAAAAAAAAAGGGAAAAAAGAAAAGGTGAAGAAGTGGGTTAGTAGATAAGGACAAAGGGGTATGGAAGGGAGAATGAGGTGGAGGGCTAGGTAGGGGGAGTGGAATTGGAACCACAGAGGGAATGTGGTGCGAGGCTTGGAAAAGGGGGCCGGGTGGGACTTGTGTAAAGAGAGGATGGGGATGGGAGAGGATTGGTAGTGTCGTCTAGTTGATGCAGTAGGAGCGGAAGTGAGAGCGCGGGGTCTAAGGTGTTCTAAAGGATTGGGGGAAAATGGGCGGGTAGGATTTGTAATTTTTTTTTTCTTCTTCTTTCCTTTACTCCCACTCTCTCTATATATATATTTTTTTAATATAAAAAACCACTATATGTGGCTAACGGACAAGAGGAGAATTGGCTTGACTTTCAACTAGAGGTAAAAGTAAACTTGCTCTATCTTCATACAGAAATTGCGATGTAAAAAAGGATTATATTTCATGCGTTCTAGTCACACTCATCATCGTCATACGATGAGTATAATGCATGTTTGGTAAAATATAAATTATAATTTAAGTTGATCAAACATACTTTATACTCACACATTCCATAGAACTTATTGTTTGTAAGCATTTAAGATCACTCTCAAATATATTAATAATGTATTTTTTTTTTCTAAATCATGATCATTTTCATAGTCGCTAGAGAGGAAATTGCATAAGTTTATCATCATACTCCAAGTTCGGAAAGATCATATCTTTTTTCATAGTCTCCATGAATGTATCCAAAAGGTTGATAACCTATTTGCTACCTTTCTTATATGTTGAGAACTCAACTATAATATTGTCGTGGATGGGACCAGTTGATCACGTGGAGAGGTAGGTGTTTAAGAAGAAACGAGAATCCTTAAAAGACAGAGAAATGGTGGTTTACAAATACCCTAATCCCTTCTCCACCAATTATCATTCATCTCCCACGTGGGACCTTGGCCCCACACCTACCATTTCTTCTCCTTCTTTGGCTCAATATCATCCGATCATCACCTCATTATATACTCCCCTCTGCATATAATCTCCTTGCAAGAACTTGTTTGATTTGAAGATCAGATATCCATCAAACCGCATGCTGTTATGGGAGAATCTTCTGCATCATACATACACATGGTAATTAATTAATCCTGGCAGCTTATAACTTATAAGTGATCTCTATCTTCTTATTTATAATCGATTATTCTTGCATGTTTTAAAGCCTCCTGTCATTTTGTATCTTTTTTCACCTTCTAAACTTGTTTTTTATGAGCTTTGATCTGCTTTAGGTGCAATATCTGATTGAAAAGTGTTTGATCTTCCACATGACAAAAGAAGAGTGCATGGAAGCCCTTTCCAAGCATGCAAACATCCAACCAGTTATTACTTCCACTGGTTTGCCCCCTAACCTAATCCTCTACTTATAATTTGCATAACCCTCGTAACTCCAAAGAATATAATTAATTACAACAAACCCTGACTTCTAAAAGTGACACGGAGATCTGTCCATGCTTTTTGTAAGGATCTCTATCTTTTGAATTTCCTCTATTAGTGCAATCTTTTCTGTTAAACTTTTAAGGCCCTCATACTCAGCAGTAATAGAGAGTACAATAGATAAAATTTAATTTTTTTCCTTCTTTAATGATCAACTTTGATTATATCTATAAATTGGCTTGCAGTTTGGAACGAGTTAGTGAAAGAAAACAAAGGGTTCTTCGAAGCATACAATGAATCTCAAAGCAAGAAAGATAAGATGTCGGAGGCTGATACGAGAGCCATGATCCAGAAGATGATAACAGATCATGATTCTTCCACCAAGAAACCCCAAGATTCATCCTCAGTAACTGATCATCAGGAAATGATCGAATCAGATTGACACGCACAAACAAATATATAGACGCATTCCCTTAGATATGCCGAAAGGCAGATATTCAGAATGGAACAAATCGGGTAGGATCCGAGCCAGTATATCACCTGGGATTCTCACGTCCGGTGAATTTGGCTGTAAAATATATACACCTATACTAAGACATTAGAGAATATATATTGAATGTGACATGAGCAGAATGTGGGTATATGTGTGTGTCTTCTGTTATTACTATTGAATAAAGCATAATAAGTGGGGGATACTTCTTGTGTCACTATCACTGTCTTTACAATTATTTGTCTGAACATTGAAGAAGAAAAAGAGTCACAGGTCAGTATTCTTAAACAGAAACGGAAGTAGAGATGCAAACTTTATATAGAAAGTATATGTTCATGTTTATATTTAAAAATCATTCAACATTTTAATTTAATAAATTAGTTTTATTACAATTAACTCAACCGTTAAACTAAAATTTTAACTCGACACACTATGTCATCTTTCCACCTTTGAGGTTCAGTAAATGCTCCTAGATGGCTGAAGTCGGATGCGAAAGTTCGATAATTTATATAAAAAAAAAAAAAATTGAATTTTATTAAAGAAATTTAGTTGAATTGGTACAACACAGGCTTTCTTATCCTTTTTTTTTTCTTTTTCCTCATTTCTCTCGCGATACAAAAACACTACAATCTCCACTAGTTTATATAGGAACAATTCTAATTAAAGAAAAGGCAAGACTTCATCTTTCAAAGTAAAACCAATTCACACTGGTCAAGATTTTATGTTCCAACAGTCTTTAGAGACTATATGATGTTGCTCATAGTTGGTGGATCTCATTACACGTGGATAGAATTGTTAGTCTAATGAAATGTGTCGTTAGAAATAGAGTTTGACCAACTTTTTAGTACCACTTTTCAAAAAAAGAAGAAGAAGGAGCGAATTGACAGGATTTTTTCTTACACATGAGCAAAGAATAAATTGTTCGGTCAATCAAACAACTGAATAGGCCTCCCAGTTCAAGTTTATTCTGAAATTGGGTTCAAGCAATCATTGAGAAAACTAAAATGGAAGCTCATATAAAAATAATGGAATATACGGTAAGTGGAGGAAAAATAAAAGAGCAATGCGTGTTGTACATAATTTTTGTACACCATTATGTACAACAAGAATAATCCAAAATAAAAAGTAAAGCGATTAGAAATCAAGGCACCACAACGATATGGAACTTGCATTATTTGCAAAAGTTCAAATCATGAATCATTAGATTGCTATTTTAAAAGTAAGAAATGCAAATTGACTATTTGATAGGAATTAAAATTTAGATTCTAATTTAAGTTAAAATCAATAATTAATTTTAAACACATATTTTATGAGATCCACAAATTTTCAACCACATTTTTCATCAATTTCAGCCTGTTTGTTGTGCATTATTCTCCAGACAAAATGAGAAATTCTACCGTTANGAATTTGTCTACAAATTGAGATTTAATGCCAAACAAACGGGGGCTAAAATTCACTAAAATTTTGATTTTAATTCCCATCCAACGGTTGAAAATTTTCTATTCATTCTCAGACGGATTGTTGGTTTCAAAATAAGGAGAAAAATGAAGTAATAGATGAGGCAAATATTTTAAAAGAAAGTGGAGAGAATTTTTTTCTATTCTCGTCAAAGTGCTGATTGTGAATCGCAAAGTTTATGGTGTTCGGTTAGTGGCTACAGCAACCACATGATATCTTTGTGGATCCTTATTCAAATACCACTTTTCAAATAATTCTTGGTGATTGCACGCAAAATAATTGCAGAAGGAAAATACATTGATGTAGAATAGATGGTTGAATTGATTGAAAAAGAATTGGACCGAAAACGCAAAAATGATATAGTGCAAGTGTGGTAGTCGAGCTCTGGTTTGATCATCCGAGTTCGTTTAGAACTCGAAAACTGCTTTTAAAGTTTTAGTGCTATTTTTGTCATTTAGTTTATTTCGAATTATTTGCTAGTTTGTTTAAATTAGGTTTTCATGTAAACATTTATAAATAAAAGATTAATTCATCATTTTTTATTACCTTACATTAATAAAATTTCGTGAGTTCATTTTATTTTTAAATTTGGTGGATACCAAAATTGTGTTCTTAAGAGGTAACAGAAAACTTTTTTTTTTTTTTTATGTGCGTCAAACACCATTGTTGTTTGTACTAAGGGGTAACAGAAAACTTATTACCGATGTTCTTTATGTGCCTAATTTTTCACATAACCTCCTAAGTTTTGGACAACTCATTTAAAAAGAATTTTCAGCCCATTTTCAGAAAGGAAAATGCACGACTCTTGATAAAAAGAAAAATTCATTGTGGCAAATGTTGAAATGAGAAACAAAATGCAGATTTATAACAATTGTGGAATCTCCGACATGTCATTTGAATGGCAAGGGCCAACATTTGCTCATCAAACAGAAGAATATGGGAAAATGCACAAGTTTCAATTTCCTAAAACTCCATGGAAAGCAAAAGCACAATTGGAGCTGATGCAAACACCTACTCCATGAAAATGGAGTAGTTTCTTATGATGACTTTTGAGGACCGATCGTAGAGAAGAATTTCTGCGCAACCCCTTCATTGAATATTGCAAAGTCAATGGCATTCAAAGGCAGCAGACAATTGGCATAATTCCGCAGCGAAACAGAGTAAACGAAAGAAAAAAAATTGAACAATTGTTGAAATGGCAAGAAGCATTCTAAAAGGCAAAGGGGGTCCAAATCATTATTGGGCAGATGTGTAAACACAACATATACTCGAACACTGCTACAAGTACAGGAACGAAAAAATACAGGGAAGACACAAACATGTGGGGCCCACTTTTTTTTATAATATTTAAATCAAGTGGGGACCCACATTCATGTGACTCTTCTGTAAAACGTCTGGCATGAACAGTTCTGTACATTCAACATTATTCTACTATCTTATAGAAGCTGTCAAACAAAACTCCATATAAAGCTTGGAACGAAAAGAAGTTGTTGGTTGACGTATATGCTCTAGCCCCATATCAAAATAAAGAGAAGTTATACGAGCAAGGACATAAACTTTTGTTTATCGGCTATAGCGACAAGTCCAAAGGATATCGTTTGCTAAATCCAACGACAAATAAAATCACAATCTCTTGAGATGTTGTTTTCGACGTAGGTGCAACTTGGGATTTGAAAGAGAAGCAAGTTGTGGACACGGGATCATACCAATTCGTTGATCCATTGACATCTCAAGCCGGTCCTTCACAAATTCGCAATATCCGGCCCCCACTACAAAATGAAGAAGGTGACTCAGAAATTCCTCCAAAAAGGACGTGTTCACTAAGAGAAATTTATGATTCATGTGGACTAGGATTATTCTCAATGGCACTAAATGGAAAATTGCAAGTTAATGACAATGAAGCAAAAATTGATATCATACTCAATACAAGGCTAGACAACACACATTCTGCCAGCCTAATGTCAGGTTCATGAATGAACAAAGCAAGACTAATTTGTCCTTTTTAACACCAAAGTTATCAGGAAAAATTGATTCGTCGACTCGTTAAATATATAGCATCGTCATTGCGTCTCGCTTTTTATACTCCTTTTACTATTTTTTCAAATTCAGCGGTGCTTCGAAATCATGATATTCAATATCATCCCAAATATCTAATGAGATGAATTTTTTTTGCATTTGATTGCTCCACCTTCAAATATTGGCACTTGGATCGGAGAATAAGTGAATAATGGAGTTACACAATTAGATGCCATTCGACAGATTTATTGCACAAAATTATTAAGTGAACAGATTTGGAAATTGTTGCTGATCGTGCAGATATAAACCTACTGAAAGGAGAATAAGGCCCCGTCTCCTACTTTTTACCTGTTTGATTGCAAAAATTTTAACGGGCTCACACGCCTCTTTTCCTTGTAATCAATGAATTTGTTTTCTTTTTGTTTTGGAGATTTTTGATTTTCCAGCACCTTTTCCTTGTAATCAATGAATTTGTTTTCCTTTTATTTTGGTGGTTTCTGATTTTTCAGGTTTTTTTTTATATTTTTTTTTATTTGCAATTGGGAAAAATTCTAAACACAATGATAAAAAAAAATTATCACTTTTATTGACAATTTCCATGCAAACAAAGTCAAACGAATAGTATTCGGTATGATAATCTTTTTTTAAATTTTTTTTTTTTTTGACAATTGTAATAAATTCTATACTCAATGGTCAAAAAAAAAAGTATCACTTCAATGGACAATTTCCATGAAAAACAAACTCAAACACACCTAACTTTCAACATTTTCCAGGTGAAAAATTATACTAATCACACACAATTAATTACAATTCTCAATAAAACAAATTTTATGCAATTTAATTCCCTGTAATTCATTTTCTTTCCACCCAAATTCCACTTTCGCAATCAAACGGACCTAAGTTATTTGAAAAATGTGTCTTTGGTTGGAAAGCCACCATTCTATTTCTATTTTTATTTATTTTTTTATCTGCTTAGACGATCCCAAGAGTTTAGAAAGTCAAATACTCTAAAAAATTACCATGCATCTGATCGATATGTAGTTCTTTATATGTAACCTTGACAGTGGAATGGTGGAAACCAAGACACGTTCCTAGATCACACATTAGCTCTCAACAAGGAAAATATACACGGGTAAACCGTTCATTATTGACCACAAGGACCAAGACTAGTCCACCTTATTTCTAGGACACATTCACACATGGCCACAATAACACATTATGCTAGAGTTCATAATGTTCATCCATTAACTTTGGTCGCCCAACCTGCAATTACGTATTCCTTTGCAACATTCGTTTTCTGGAAAGACTCCCGAGAAAAGAGCAACTGTAGAATAGGAAGAAAATGATAAACACATTAGGAAATTAAGATTTTGAACAAATAGCAGCAAAAACATCATAAGACATAAAATGCACATGGAAAGAAGGCAGCAGATTTATGCAAGTGTTTTGTGGACCAGAGAGAGAGAGAGATTGATAGACTCGTTACATTTAACAATAATATTGAACCTGGGTTCATTATATGATACAAAAGTTTAAGATTCTTTCACAAACCAACAACCCTGTTGAATTATAATGTTAACACAGTAGATGACTAAATTATAAAATAGTTTGCATCACAGACAAACAGTAAACGAAAAGCCAAACCAAAAATGAACAAATGTTCGTATATCCAACACCTGCTTTCATAGTGGAAACAGATCAGCCAGAGAGTAAAAATCTAATAAAATCTGCACACAGAGGCATAGGAAACGGGCAAAACTATCAGTCTATGAAACTTATAAGATACATTGAAACATATAGAACTACGTTTAAATGAGTAATTATTAAATCAACATAATAATAGTTATTACTATAAATGTATATGCATCAGATCCCCGATTAATCCGAAAAGCAGAATTTTTTTTTTTTTTTGTCACTGTATCTTTGTATATAGAATATATATCCTTAAGTATAGTGTGAAGATCCATGTATTATGGTATATGGTACAGCTACATGACAATATTGTAGTATCCAATGCTTCCAAGGGCAAAATAATCAAAAAGATTGAGTGATATACATTTATATAATTATATATATGATGCACTTGTAAACAATGTTGTGAAATAGGAAAAAACATTATAACTTTATGCCATTTTCAAAATACATAAAAAATGTGATTTCAGTTCATATCAATGCAACCATTGGAACACAAGCAAAATGAGCCCACTGATTAAACCAAGTCCATGCAATCAGAAAAAAAGGTTCACATCAGAAAAAGAGTTTTTATGTACCACTTTACTTCGAGACAATAAAGTTGCTTCCAAAAATTTTATTAGTTATTGGAGACGCTCAACTTATAAAATATGATTATGAGCTTGTCAACTACCCCACTTAGAGTAGGCTAACAAACAACCCCAGTAGCTACACTTTTCTATTTCCATGTCTACCCAATATGCATGTAATTGATGGAATTCAGGAGCAGCACAGGGTAGAATATTTTAAAAATGCTAAGGCTGGCAGAAACTGGTGCAATTACTGTACATAAACTTCAAAATTTGAAAAACTAATATATGGGACACAAGAAATACACGATAAAGATCAACTAAAAATCGCTAATTATGTGTAGGTGGGATTTGTAAGGGGGCAAAATACGCAATTACAGCAGCATTAGTTGAACCTCCAGGTCCCAGTTTTGGCTCTTGGGAAGTCTATATCAAGTCTTTAGAAGATGTTCACCAAAAAAGAGATCCCGTATAACCCTTCTAAGAAGATGCAACTAACATGCTCAAAAACTTTGCTACAGTAACAAGCTTGGCAGTTTAGAGAGAATGAGATGTGGGGGAGGAGAGGCTATCTTAAGCAATAGAAATTCACAATAAGATCACTTATGCGGGCAACAATTTTTTACAATAGAAGGACAGTAAGCCCCTGTCTGCCTCCACTTTTTGTGAGATTAAATCCTCTTTTTTACCATTGCAAAGTGGGTGTGGATCCCAGTGTGAGAATTGTGTAAGAAGCAAGTCAAAAAAAGGGCAGCCATGGGCCCATTTGAAAGCAGCAACCGTCACTAAATTGATATAAATCTTATTGAAAAGCAAGAACAGACAGGAGCTAAATCAATAGGGAAAGGAAATGATCTTTAACAGATCATAAGTCCAGTATCAAAACCAAAAACTAAAAGAAGATAAGAGAAACACACTATAAACTGTTTTGTGGGCCTTAAAGTGGCAGCACTAGCGCAACTAAGCATGTGTAGACTAAACTGTTTAGGATTTCTTCATGATACTATTTGTTTACTTTAACCGTAATCCATATTTTCTTTTATTTGCTTTACTTATAGTCTATTTCATCTCTTAATTGTTAAGAGAGAAAATATTTGACACGTCCTGGAAAGAGTTGGTCCTCACATAAAGGAATTTGAGGTCTTTTTAATTCTTAATGCTGCTCGTGGCTCAGAAATTATTCTTTAAGGGGGGACCTACTGTATCTTTAACCTAATATTATCCCACATCTACTTAATTTTAGAATATTGAGGCATGAATATCATACGTGTCTAGATCACTTTAAAAGTTATTGTCATCTTTTGTTGCAATTTTGTGTTCATTTATTGCCTGTTTTCTCCCTTCGGTGCATATATGCAATCACGAAGAAACGCGTGATGTAACCAACACAGCAAAACTTTGAAAGTGGTCAAGGAAACAAATTTTCTAACAAATGATCCCTTGCTTGTAAATCTATTGCATCTTATTTATGTCGGTTTCAGATCCGGTTGAATGTGTACACCCTTAAAAATAAAGGAGAGTAAGGGTAGAACGAAGAAATTTAAAAATTAACAGGAAATTATCTGATACCTTCATATAGTTATGCAAATGAGTCAAACTTTCTGGAACATTCCAACCCTTGAAATGGCCAAGAGCCACGACAAGATGGTAAAGCTTTGGTGCTAAACTCAAATCAACAGCACATATATTTTCTCCATTCACATAAGGTCCCTGGAGATGCATACAACTAAGTACATCATCAACTACAAAAATAAACAAAAACCCTCGGGAATAGTTTTTTATCTTTGTAATTTGGGTTGAAGGTAAAACCTTAATTTTTATTTCACAAAACTTCATACCTTAGCTTTTAG
Source organism: Fraxinus platypoda (assembly GCA_903798405.1). Classification (NCBI taxonomy): domain Eukaryota; kingdom Viridiplantae; phylum Streptophyta; class Magnoliopsida; order Lamiales; family Oleaceae; genus Fraxinus; species Fraxinus platypoda. The sequence continues at coordinate 4,905 of CAIGRT010150659.1, read as the reverse complement.
ATGCTCATCCAATGCCTTCAATTCATCAAGCAGAGCCTGCTCTGAACCATCGTCGGGGTCTTTGCTCATCAAGAACTTAAAAAAAGAAGAAAATATTTTGGATCCCCTACAATTTCACAGAGGTCAACAATAAGAATTAGTAGCAGAACACATTCTTAGGATTAACGCACAAAAACCTGCAACATATCTAATACATGGATGGTCAATTTTTTTTTTTAAATACTCAATGATAAGAAAAAGCAATATAACTCCCTGACTATTACAACACCAATAAAAAAGTGCACCAAACCATTTAGCTAACAATATATTTAAAAGCCATTCACACATTTGTCAAATTTGTTATAAATTACCCGCTTCCATTGTCTTAACAAAAAAGGAATACAAAGTAAATTGAAATTAAAAAGAAATACATAACTTTGCACTAGGCGAAGAGCACAAAGGTTAAGTGCAATTCATACATCAAATCAATGATACGATTACAAAAAGAAAAGATCAAAAACAGTACCAGGAGAGAAGAATACAAAATGGCATCATCTCAGTTTAATAAAAAAATGAATATAAACTATTAGTCCATTATTAGTTTCTAGGAAAAAGGTGGATTTAATTCAAAAGCAGTTGCTCTCTTCGGCCTAAATCTCCTGTTATGACAATTCAGAATGTTATGTTAATTAAGAATCAACACACCCAAACATGTGTATAAAGATGACGAACATCATAAACATCCTATTTTCTAATAAAAAAAATTTCGAAGAAAACAGAGACTAGAAATCTAATGATTAGTCCATGATCATTGAAACTTGAAAATCTCCTTCGAAGCAGTTTCCATCTCAACAAATTTCCTAACTTACTCCTGCAAGAATACTAATTTTAAATTTGCAATCTCACGCCCATCAAAAGACAAACAGTTAAATTTTATGCCAATATCATGACTTTAAAAAGTAAGATGCAGCAATATAAGATGATACGAATACAAAACCATCATTCAACTCAAGAGTCCAGAAGCAAAAGCACCATAAATTTCGCGCACACAGAAATTTAGAAGATAATTTCAGATTTCTATAAATAAAAATGTAGATAAAGAGAGAGCGATAATGATTTCATACACAGAGGAGACTTCAGGAGGAGCAGATAAAGAAGGGTTCGAGTATTTCTCTTCAATAATACCAACAATAACATCAGATTCAGCAATCCATTTGTCATCAAATTTCATAACTGGCACCTTCCCTTCTGGATTCACCTCCAAGAACCTAAAACAATCAATAACCATCCCAAAAACACATTTCATTACTACAAACAAATTAATAAAAGAATATATAAAACGGAATTGATATTGAAATTAGCAGTATTTACCATTGGGGCTTGTCACTGGTGTTGATCAAATGCGTCTTGTAAGGGACTTTCTTTTCTTCCAGAGTCATGAGTACCCTTTGGCAGAATGGACCTAAAACATCAAAAGAAACATGAAAAATATGAAGGACGAAACTAAACAATCAACAAAAACAGAAAAAATGAGAGGAAGAAAGAAATCATATTTACAGTCGCCGAGAATGTCAGGAGCACCGGCAGCAGCCTTAACACAGACCTCCACAGCCATTGATGGATTACGGATGTTTCTATATCTGACGAATTTCTTAGGGTTTGATGGAAATTGCAAGTGAATAAATAGGATTAAGCCTGCTTATGCGTTTCTGTCCAGAAAGATCTTTCTGCGTGGCTCGTTTGGTAACGCTAATTATATTAATTCTGGATTAGTATTAGAAATAAAAAGAAATTAAAAAGTAGCTTGGATGAGCTCGGGAAGGTTTTCGACTTTTTACTTTTTTTATTTTATTTGAAGTTTTGTAATTACTACTCGGGTAAATTGCACTTTTTCATCCCCAATCTTTGTCTAGAGTAGTAATCATACTTCAATCCTTTAGTGGTCAATTTTAACGCAACTTTCAACTAATTAGCAAGAATCGTCATTTTGGATGTTTTCAATACAAATGTGCCATTAAATGGGTTTGTTGACTTCTATTTGACATTTAAATAACATATTGTCTATCATCATTGAAGATTTCTTAGACTAATGTGAATTTAGTAAGAAGATTCTTTGTGGATAACAGATATTTCTATCGCTCTATATGTATCACTTATTTTATTCGAAATGTTACTCAAAATCGCTAGCTTTGTTTTTGCAAGAAAATAGTAGTAGGTTTTTGTGTTTTGACTCACCTATGTTTGACCGATTAAAGCAACTAATTCCTAGGTTGTTGAGGTCAATGCCAAGATTATAGAGAGATGATGGTTACAACTGCTTGTGAAGTCATGGAAGCAAAGATCCGATATTAGAGGGGCTGATCAAGATGTTCGAGGCGTATATCAAGATATTAGAGGCCCAGACGAGAGATTTGAGGTGAAGAACGAACGACGGTCAATTATACCCCTCACATTATCCATTTCAGTCGACACAGACAAGAGTCTCAGTGCTATGAAAATGACTAAGTCATAAGAGATCGTACAGACTTAGCTTGCACTTGCTTGGAAAAAGCCCAAAATGCAATGAAAAAGTGGGCAAGCGTGAAATGGAGGCCTTTGCAACTCAATGTTAGGTATCAGGTTCTTGTGGAATTTGTGTCGCAACAGTCTAAAGCTTATCGAAACATTCACAAGGGGCTGATTCAAAAATATGAGGGGCCATTTCCAGTTATTGCTAGGGTTGGCAGGGTTCCCAATGCCTTAACTTCCCAGCAGCTTGAAAATTCAGCCGATCTTCCATGTGAGCATGCTGAAACCATATTGTCAAGACTTGGAGGATTCAAGCAGAAATGAATTATAACGGTCACCTCCCATTGTAACAAAATCTTATGAAAAGGAGGTAGAAGTGGTGTGGGCTGAGTTATAAAGGCATATTCTCTCCAAATTTTGTCTTGCTCATGTTCTTCTACGTTATGTCCATTCGCACTAAAGTTTCAAATGCAGTAATTTAATATTAGAGGTTGAATTTGTGGCTTAATGTGATTCCTCTGAGTGGCGGAACTTTGAGTCGTTAAGGTAACGCCGTGCTAGAAGTTAGTTGGAAAAACTCTAAGCCCATGATACACTATCTATATATAATTATAAGTTAGGTAAATTTGTAAACCACTTTATGATTGAGATATCGTCGCAAAACCATTATATTTTTTAAAGGGAACACATAGCATAATCTTATGCATCTTTATTCTTGATGATATCTCAATTTTAGCACGAAATTTAAGTGCAAGTATGTAACCAATAATTCCCATGAAGAGAACACAATGTAATAATTGCTCAAATAGTACAAGTTACTTTATAATTGTTTAGTTATATAAATATTACAGTTAATAGACTTTCATCTTGTTTGATTCACATTCTTACAAAAAATTATTTTCAACCACACATTTTTTAATAAGATAATATTACACGCAAATCCAAAATTTTTCCTTATTTTTTAACCACATATTTTCCATCAAATCATTATTTAAAATGCATTATTCACTCAATAATGTGCATCAAACAATGTATTTATTAAATCAACATATCAAACACGTCATCAATGTCTAGAAGAATCGGAGACAAGACATTATGGTCGATCTATATTAAAAAAAAAATTAAAGTCATGTTATTGTCTACCTTTAGTAAAAAGAATCACAAAGTATTCCATGGATAGCAAAGGGACGAGCAAGTCCATTTTACTTTGTTATAGTGGGAATGACATGCCATCTCAATCGGATGACACTTCCTGGGAAATTCTTCATGACATACCTTTACCATTTATAAATCATGTCAAGATATTTTTTGACATATTTAGTGGTTAAATTTGAGGGAATACAATTAAGTGATTAACGACGAAGGGGCATACGAGGGGTTAATTTGGTTTAACCCTAACTTGTGACAGATCGAGTTTTGAACCAACTTTTTTTTTATTTTTTCACAAGTAGCCCATGTCTAAAAATTTGCAGTTTGTGTAAAAAAATACAGCTCAAGTCGTAACACTAAATTCAAATCCACCATTGACAAAGGCACAAAGCATTCCAATTTCTAAAATTAATCGATCTTTCTCATTCTCTTTCTCGACTTGACGGCTTCATCAATAGAACTATAGAAGCATCTCCTCTACCAGTCTACCTCTTGTCAAATTTGGTACGAATAAGGTATGGATATTTTTCATCGATGTCATCTGCTCATCATTAGAAGCATCTACAAATAAAATTGAATATTGTGTCAGTCATACCTTTAAAAAAAAAAATCAAGAACTATTCAAACCAAAATAGCACTTAAAAGATTATTAATTTGAGTCCGTCATATGTATTATTCGTGAATTTGCCTAATTAATTTTTCCGTGGATTTCTTAACTCTGTTTGTTTCGATAAATTTCAAACGTGGTTGCTCATTTCTAGTTGCTTGACTTTCGCCCTCAATTTTACTTCACTCTTGAAACACATTCACTTAGTACGTACGTAATTATTTGTTAATTGTTAATTTGTTATTGATAATAATTTTTTTACAAATGATTTTTTTCGAGCGTTGTTGTCTTCTCAACATATTGTTGGATTGTTGTTACCTTATCTTTTTATGCAAATAGATCTAAATTATAAATATTATGTTTCAAGTTCTCGACGGAAGCAACTTAACAACAATGTCCTTTAAAATCTTTTTTCTATACTAGGTGCAAGCAACGTGCAATGCACGTTTGCCTAGTTTATATTTAATAGTTTTGTTGAAGAATTAATTTGTTATTAATAAAGATGTAATTTTTTTGGTTAATTAAATAATTAATGATATAATGTTTATGTAATTGATAAATAATTAGATGTGAGATTCTGATGTTGTGATGTAAGTTGGTGAGATCGAAGAAAATAAGCAAAAGTTGACAAATTTGGAGAAATTGCTAAATTGTAAGCGATC
>CAIGRT010150642.1:0-11143 GCA_903798405.1 Fraxinus platypoda | reverse complement strand
AAAAAAAGAAAGAAAGAAAGAAAGGGTGAAGCAAACGAAAGAGCCATGTGGATTGCAAAACATGAGAAAAAGAGCACTAAAAAGGAAATAAGAAAGTTTGAGCTATTTTCCATACATTCACTTTGACGGCAGCGATCCAGTTTCACTGCTTCTTCCTACGATTTAATTTCATAATAACTAACTTTAGAAATCGTATATCCCAAGCAACAACATTCATTTCATTAAATGTTGTTTGAATAATGTTTTTAAGGATGGACTAAGAAAGAATGATTTTAGTTTGGACATGTTTGTGTAGTCACAACTAATCACATGGAAGTTAGAAGATAAATTGTTAAGACTTTCACATTCATGGTCGAGTTGTAATCAACATGCAAGTTTCCACATGAAAATGGGTGAATAATCGACTGCACTATGATGCTTAAGTCAGTTCTTGAATTAGAATTCATATTCAAAGTTGTGGACCTTGTAGCTCAGCTCTAAGCATTTGAAGTGGGCTCGAAGCGGGTATATTAACAAACAAGTGTAGCTTCCATTAACGAGGTTGTGTCAATTTGATGGTCAACATCATCTATATCGCTCTAATATGGATATGTGACAAACTTAACTAGGGGTGTCGTTGCTCATATTGCTACTATGGTTGAGTAGAATTTTCAAATTGTTGGTTGATCCGAAGCCTTGTAACCAATCTTGTTTAACTCTTCTTGAGGTTAGATCAACTTCTTTAAAACACAAGTGATACACGTGTCACAATTTCTAATGAACATAAATTTTTGGATCTTATTTGATCGATGGATATATCGATTCACTATTGTTACGCTTCTTCCACGAGAGAAAAACAATCGAGATTACCAACCGAAACTCGTAAATGATTGCCAATACCAAAAGCTATGCATTTTTCGTGTGAAAAGTTTGCTAGTATTTCATAGTCGTTGCAATTCTGATTCGAAAAGGCTTGATTTTCTTTTATTAACTAATTTATAGAGTCCCAAGTTGCATTTCAATTTGTAACCTTCCTAAATCCTCATTTCGGCGGGGCCTTGCTTGCTTCTAAACCAATTGGTTGATTAACCAAAAAAAAAACCCCTTTCTTTTTCCACTTTCGTGTTTAAGCCTCCACTTTCCTGCATTCAAATCCCTCCATAAATATATTTCATTTGAACTGCTTCAACTCCTCACTATTCAAACTCCCATCTCTCTCTCTCTCTTTCTTCTCACACACACACACACACACACATATTAGTGAAGTGAAAATGGTGTACCCCATATACATTTTTCCTGCATTTCTCTTCATCTTCTTCAGTCCATCCTTGGCCATTGCAGTTACATACAATGTGTTAAAATTTGGAGCTAAACCAGACGGCGTAACCGACTCGACCGTTGCTTTCTTGAAAGCATGGTCTGCCGCTTGTGGTTCCCCAAATCCAGCCACAGTCTATGTACCACCAGCAGGAAAATACTTGATTAAGAGTGCACAGTTTAGAGGGCCATGCAAAAACAAAGCCATAACCATTCATATTGATAGCACCTTAGTGGCTCCTTTGGATTACAATGTGATTGGAAATAAAGGTAATTACTTGCTTTTATTTGAGAGAGTTGATGGGATTTCAATTCGTGGTGGCACTCTTGATGGCCAAGGAAATGGCTTGTGGGCTTGCAAGAAATCTGGCAAGAATTGCCCGAGTGGCGCAACGGTACGTATGTTTGGTCATATTTTCTCGATCCACATTATATCAATGACCATATCCCGATTACATCATAGCTAGTTTCGAGCAAGATTCTTTTGAAGTAGATACCTGAATAAACTAGTAGGTTTACCATTGGTACAAAAGGCACGAGTCCTTCAAAGCCTCTATATTAGGAAAACATTGTCTCAATGCTCTAAACCCCATTTGGTCGTCTTTTCTTGATCCACCTTATATCAATAACCCTATCCCGACTACATCTATAGCTAGTTTCGATAAAGTTTCTTCTAAAGTAGATACTTGAATAAAATAAACTAGTCGGTGTACCATTGGTACAACAGGCGCGAGTCCTTTCCAAGCCTCCGTATTAGGAAAACATCATCGCCTCAATGGTCTGAACCCCATTATTTCACCATTTGAAGCGTTAATTTTACATACTTAATAACTGTTTTAATTAACCTCCCTGCTAGTGAGGGAGTGGTGGGGGAGACGGTTAATGCACATGTAATTAACTTGTTTTTCATTATACATTTTCTTAGATCTTTTTGTTTTTCGTAACATTTTTTTTTTGTACAAATTAACTGCTTTAGATAACCTCCCTGATATTCTTAGGCCCTGTTTGATTGCCACATTTTCCATGAAAAATGTCACATCCGAGAAAAACGAATTTCACTTTGGTTCGATATGTCACTCTTTTAAGCATTAATCTTGTCAAAGTCCCGAACATGTATAAAGTAATATTCTAAAAATAAGTTCAGGTCAAGCGTCAAGAGTCAAAGAATAAGAAGGTTTAGGATTGGTTCTCTCTCTCTCTCTTCTTTTTTTCTAGTTATTGGCCAACCTGCTCCAGTTCTTATAACATAGGTCTGAAGTTGTTTGATTGTTCAACGTATAGTGTCAAATTGTCACTTTATGACAGTTCATGCAATTATATACTCTTATTTTGGCTATACATACATTTTCTTATATTAATTTTTCATTCAATAACTTCTAATATCAGACATTGGGAGTTTCCAACTCGAAAAATGTGGAAATTACTGGATTGACATCTCTAAATAGCCAAATGTTCCACATCGTAATCAATGGATGCCAAGACGTGAAAGTACGAGGAGTGAAGATTTTGGCCCCAAGAAATAGCCCAAACACCGACGGTATTCACGTGCAATTTTCAATAGGTGTAACAATCTTCAACTCTAAAATCGGCACCGGAGATGATTGTGTCTCAATCGGGCCAGGCACCACTGATTTGGTCATCCACAATGTTGCTTGCGGCCCTGGCCATGGCATCAGGTAATGCTATTCATTGTCAGTTATATAGAGGTGTAAAGGTGAGTCGAACTGTTCATGCCCGATACAGAGTAATATGTAAATAACTATGAATAGTTCTAACACTGCATATTCCTATACTTGCAGTATCGGAAGCCTAGGCAAGGATTATCGAGAAGTCGGTGTACAAAATGTAACAGTTAAGAATGTTGCATTTAAGAATACACAAAATGGTTTAAGGATAAAGACGTGGGGAAGACCAAGCACTGGATTTGTAAAGGGTGTTCTATTCCAGCATGCCATTATGGACAACGTGCACAATCCTATACTAATTGACCAAAATTACTGCCCACATAACGAAAACTGCCCTGGAAAGGTAAAAATTTTCTAACTATTTAAAATAATTTTTATTTTTAAATTCACGTACGGAAAAGATAAAAGTTAACTGAAGTAAGCTCATGTTTGATTTAGCTAAAAATCTGATTTTTAGTAGCTTTTGATAAAAGATGATAAACTATGTGGTTTAAAAGTTACTAAGAGTTGTGGGTCCCATAAAACGTACGATTGAACACGAGTTTGAGGAAAAACGAATTTTAGAAAATGAGACCAAACAGGGATCAAATCTAGTAAAAAATTTAGCAATATTTCAAGAATAGATATGTTTTCTTCAAGAATCAATAACATGGCTCTTACATTCATTTATGTTCGTAATTCTGTCAGGTTTCGGGTGTAAAAATTAGTGGAGTTACATACAGAGACATCCAAGGTACGTCAGCAACTAAAGTGGCAGTGAAGTTTGATTGTAGCAAGACAAATCCATGTCAAAAAATAAAGTTGGAAAATGTCAATCTAACTTACAGAAATCAACAAGCTCGAGCATCGTGTGCTAATGCTGCCGGGACAACTGCCGGTTCAATCGAGCCCACCAGCTGTTTGTACTGATTCAACATTGTTGAAGAAGAAAAGAAAATTTAAAATCTTAGTGTCAAACATGTCAATGTGCCTTTTGCAGCAAGTGACAGATTTCTTGAAAAATGAAGATAATCTTACCAATCCTTGAGGAAGAAAACCACTGTGACCTCATCTCTCTACTATTAGTATTTTCCCAGCATTCCAATGTCTATTCAGTTTTCATGCCTAAAAACATTCTTTATGTGGTCTGGTTATAGCAGATTTTAAAGATTGAATATTTGGAAACTTTCTTTTGCAATTGACTTTCCTTTCAATCCATATATTAGGAACAAATTGGAATGGAAATGGCGAGGAAATTTTGGTGGGATTTCATCCTCTTGTTTGGAGGAAAATTAAGTCAAGCCATGTATCAACTATTCTCTATATGATGTGTATTTTTATTCTGTTTTTTGGGTATGCAATTAAAAGTTGCTTATAAAAGAAAAAAATTATAAGTCTAGCATCTTAAGTTTTCTTGTTCTCTTTGTGGTTTGTACAAATAGTAGAAATTGGAGTAATTTTTATGATATTTGGGAGTTTGAACGAGCGACAAATTCTATTTGATTGTAACAATTTTCATAAAGTATAATATTTCTGGCTTTGACTGTCCATAAATTTCTCCACTGGTGTTCATCATATATTTCTATTTTCCTACCTCATTAATTTTTCTCTGAACAAAGATCATGTGGACAAAAAAAGATTGGTTTAGTATCATTGATATTCAAAGCATCGGATTACTCAGAGCATTCGAGCACATAGCACGTATGGTTAGTGTCCAATACGACACAGAAAATTTGACGGAATAATCAATTTTGGCTTGTGGCAAGTAGAAATATTCAAGGACATTTTGATTTTACACAAGGCTTTGACAGGAAAATCGACCATTAGCTTTGACAAAGACACTGAAAAATCTAGTGTGAGCGAGGATGCAGAAGATTTAGATCTGAAACCTGCAAGTATGATACTTTGTATCAAAAATTATTTTCAAGAAATAGACAGTGAATTTGTAGAATTAACAAGAAAATTGATTTTTGAAGAAAGAAGACTGGTGGAAGTAATATTTTTTCTAAATCTTGTTACTCGTAGCTGAAAAACAGAATAAGTGCATGAAAAAAGAAAGCAACTCTTAAGAATTGTGGACAACTTGGTCACCTCAAGAAAAAACAGTGCTCGACCAATTCTTGAAGTAAGATACATACAGTATGTCTCTCCTTATGAGAAATAATGAAGTCGCTTGAGTAAGATATGTACATTTCATGGCATTGTCGCTAGTTGTCGTAATGGAGAACGTGTTACTTCTAGCAGTCCATGTATTTGCGCACACATATTGATTTCGTATCGTATTGACGCAAAGTGTGTGTAGGAATTTATGTCGATGTCTTATGAACTCCCAAAAAGTCAAGCAATCAGTTACAGAATAATATTTTATCAAGTTTATCCGACATGATCAGTTTGAATTCTTAGGATTTGTCAATTCTAAGTAATTATACGTTTTATGGTGTAGTATTTTACTTTTCTATTTTGAAATCAGAACTGTCAAAGTTTACCAGTTTTTCTCAGGTATTGTGATCAAAAGCTACAGAGATTATGACAAGGTTTTAGCTTGTTTTTCCGGCAAAGTTTAAATTGTTGCCTTAAAATTTCTCACTTAAGAGACTTCTACTGCAATTTGGAGATGAAATTGTGATTATTAAAGTCACATTATGCCACCTATGTGTTAAGGGATACAATCTCACATCGAATAAAGATGAAAACATAGATCAATTTATAAAAGTTTGAGTTACTCCTCTTAATAAGGCTGACCTATTAAGACGAAACCCCAAATCTTAATATGGTATCAGAGCCTGTTAAGCTCCAACGAGCAATTTGATCCGATTAAGACTCAAAAAAATTAAACACATGGATTTCAAGATTGATCTGCTCAAACAAGTCACCATCTTGAGGGGACATATTAAGGGATACAATCCCACATCGAATAAAGATGAAAACATAGACGAATTTATAAGAGTTTGGGTCACTCCTCTTAATAATGTTGACCTTTTAAGATGGAACTCCAAATCTTAACACTATGTATCTATTTGAGTTCGTAGAAAAAAGGATGCCAAAGAATCGTAATTTTGAAGGGAAAGAATTTGGCAGAAATAATTCCTTCCACGGTAAGCAAAAATTGTGCAAAATTAGGTCATGTATACAGCCAATATACTCCTACATATTTACATTCTTTTCTTGTTAGTGTAGTACGCGACGAAGGTGAAACTCTGAATAAAGATCTCGTGGTCAAATCAAGAAATCGATCTCAATTCTCATCAAACATGAATTATGGAATAGAATGTTGGTACAAAATAATTGTATACCATTGAATCTAAGAGAGAAATAACATGAATTAGGCGCTATGGGGTCTGCAAATCGTGTCCTTCGCGGAGGTATCCCTCACGAGGCTAGGACTTAAATAGAGCTGGTGGCTAAGTTAGAGGAGTGGGAAGAAAGAACAACGGGTGTACATTCGGGTTAGGAGCAGTCGAGTGGTTTCTCGGGTTGGGATTCACTCCATTGGGAAGGCTGGAAATTAATACGGATGTGGCAATGAGTAAAGACGACGATTTTATTAACTCAGGGGTGGTAATTCGGGATAGCTTGGGGGTGGTTACGGTTAGATGTTTCGGTGGAAGATACAAAAGCACTCGACATGAGAGATGGACTTCTTTTTGCGAAGGAGAATGGTAGCCAACAAATGAGTTTCGAATTTTATGAATTAAGTAAGGGAAAATTGCAGCGGAGGTTCCAAACCTTTTAATTTGCTACAAACTAATCATTAACCTTTTATTTTTGCGACTACAGTACCAAATCTTTCACTTTGATTGGAGTTGGAGTCCATCGGACATAATCGATCCATTAATCCGTTGCCAACCCTAAAATTAGAAGTTTGACTCAAATTGATAAAATAAGTGAAGTATAAAATGATCAATTCATATTTTCTATTATAAAACTTTAAATTAACTAAATTAGAAAAAGGAGTGTCTCATCTTCTCCAAACCTCCCATACACCCCACCCTTTCCCCAAAACCAAAAAGAGAAAGACTTAATTTAATCAATGGCCATTGAACTTTGTTATGGTTACTATTTACTCATCGATCTTTAAAAAGCTATCCGTTGCTTATTGAATGTTATTATATATTACTGTTTGATCAACGAAATTTAAAAGTTTACCCGTTGCCCATCTAAATTTGAACAAAGTTACTCGTTGCTTACCAAACTTTGTTATGGATAGTATTAATGGGTAATTTTATTAAAATTTGGATGAGTAATGAGTGATATTTTAAATTTCTACGAGCAAGTAGTAACCTATAGCACTGTTCGGTGAACAAAGAGTATCCTCTTAAATTTTGATGAGCAAGTAGTAACCTATAACAAAATTCAGCGACCATTGATTAAATTAACTCGAGAGAAGAAATCCAATTAACGCCGACCACGGCCCCTGCACCGCCCATGAATTAATCTCTTTAACGGTCCTCATCTACCCCGTGAATTAATCATAAGAGTTCCCCAAATCTTACCACACTCTCCATCCCAATTCCAGAGTTATCATTTCTCTCCATCAGAAATACCCATTTTCATTGAAAACAGTAAGCTGGTTAACTTGCATGAATCTTGACAACAATAATCCCATAAAAACTCTGAACCATTTCAACTCTCATTTTTGATCTCGTGGCTTCCTTATTCTCAACAATTAATCCTTCTTATAAGGTTCTTAAAATTGGTCATACCCAACATTGAACTCACCAGTAATACCAAATCAAATCCTGATCCAGTTCTAAAGATGCCCAGTTACATAATTTATTTGTTGCTGTGATGCAAATATAATAATCTTAAATTCCTCTGAGAGCGAAACTCGTGTGCCTAATAGTGGCTTGTGAACAATTGAATCTTCTTTGAAAACCACTCAAGTTTCTAGCAGGGCCGACCCTCAAAACTTTGAGGCCATAGGCGACTAATTATTAGAAGTCCTTAAATATGATCTTTTTACTAGAATAGCAATACTTATATATTGGTTTCTACTGCAATGATATTGATTTCTATACTTTTCCTCTTTGGCTCTGCTACTTACAGGATCAAAATTCCAAACAAGAAGTCCTTTTACATCTATATTTAAGGTATGTCTTTAGCATGGTTACTCCAAAGAATAGCCAATCCAAAGTTGGAAGAATTATGTATTTTCTGTTGTTTTAATAGGTTTTGGCTGCTTCATGATAATATAATGCCGTTTTGATAAAGACTGAAGAATAGATCATGATTCTTGAAGAAACAGTAAACAAATAAAATCAAGGATAAAACCAAGAAAATGGATGAACATTCTCTAAATACAAAGAAATGGAGGCCAAAGCAAAGCCAATCATCACCTAAGAGGACGACTGAATATATGCAAAATTTCTTCTCCATGTAGTTGACACGAATATTAAAATTATGTTTCATCATAGCATGTGCCAGACTTCACCCACACTAAAGAAGTGAAAACCACAAATATTTCACCACTTAAAAACACTTGAAAAATGCTAAACAAAGGTAAGAACTAAGAAAAAGTAGGAGTTAAGCTTGGATTGATTTTAGAAAAAAAGTGTTGAAAAACAAAATATTCACGAATTTAACGCAAATTTGACGCCAAATTATATTAACAGGGAAATTATAATTCATCTCTAAACTCTCTATTGTGTTATAAACATTTAAAAAAAAATGGAAATTCGAAAAATCAAACCTAGTCTATTAAACCAAAACTTCATTATTTTCAAAAGTTTTAATTGTTTCAAAGCCAATGATAACATTTTCAACTTTTTTCACATAAACTCTTTCAATCCGAAATCAAAAGTGCTCATATATCTAAGATTCAAGAAAAAAAATATATTGTCACGTCATAGATAAATATTTTTAAAACAAAGACAGGATAATAATATAAATCTTACCTTGAGTTTTTTAGATTTTTGAAAACCTTCAACAGAATAAAGATGCAACAATTATGTGTGGAAAATTTGGAATTAATAGATTTTTTGGTGAAGATGATGAGAGAAATAGATTTCAATTTTCACAATCTCTTCCTTTCCTCTCTTATAAGCACGCATTATTTTTTTTTTTAGGAATTTGAGGGGTTTTGAACTGGAGCGGTTTTTGGACCTCTTTTTTTCTACGAGGCCCCTTGAAATTTGAGGCTCGAGGCAGTGGCATTATTTGTCTTGGACCAGGACCGGCCGTAATCATATTTGTTTGAGCCCCATTTCTTTCAAAAAATATATCTTGCAATAGTGTTGTGATTTAGAATGTGTAGTTAAAAAATAAGGAAAAAATTTGAATTTGCGTGTAATATTATTTTATTAAAGAATGTGTGGTTGAATGTGATCGAATCATTGTTCAATAATTCATATTGATGAAAAAAATGGGACTCAAACAAAGGCTATTGAAATTGAAGATGAGGAATTCTAGAAATAAAAGGAAAATAAAAGAAATCCTCTTGAAATGATAGGTGATGCAAGAACACAAAGAAAAACTCTTTTATTTAGCTCGAGTCCAGTAGAAATTAAAATTCAGATTTTAATATAAGTCAAAATTCTATAATTAATTTTAACCATACATTTCATAAAATCCACAACTTTTCAACCACACATTTCGTCAATTTCTATCAAAATTTACTAAAAATCTGATTTTAATTCTTATGAATTGATTTTTTTTCTTTTTCTATTAACCTACTATTAGGAGGCTCCACCCAACCCATCAATCTATGCAAAAAGTGGATTGGCTCGAGCCCACCCAAAATTTGTTAAGTTTTCGAACAATCACTCAACATCAATTCTCGCTCATTATTTGGGATAGAGGTAGGATGGAGCAGGGATTAAATTTTTTTTTTTTGTTCTCCGTCCAATTTAACGTTTTATTTATTCTTTTAATATTGGCTGTTATTTTTAAATATGATCTAAACTTAAAAACACACAAAATAATAAAAAATAATAATAATAATAATAATAGTTGGGATATATTCAGGTGAGTGATCATGTTTTCTATTCCCACCTATTCCCCAGTGGAAGGGGAATCCCGAATCCCTTATGGGATTGGGTTATGCTTGTGCATTTTTCCATCCCTTCTCTTTCTTCATTTTATGTTTAATTTTTAGTTTTAGGCAACGTGGTTGTATTGAACTTAAAAATTATTACATGATGATAATTATATTACAAATAATGAAAATGCAAAATATTCATCAATGCGTGTCCTTCTCGTAGTGTGGTTGGGCAGTGGACGGATGGAGATAGCGTCGGTGAATAATGTCGGAAGTGGATGGATTATCCATGACAAGACTAGGGTTTTGATGGATGATCGATTTGAGTTGATCCAAGCCATGACGATTCATTTCGACGAACAAACAACTAGTAGAGCGGCAAGCAATTGATGAACCATAACAAAGAAACAAAGTATAAATTTTTAATGAATAAATAATAAACTGGTGTTTTAATGAAAAAGTAACAAAGCAATCTATAGTTGTTCTTTAAATATATGAAAAATCTATTTTTAATATGGTTGATGAGCGAATAATAGGCATGAGCTTCGCAAGTTGAGCTTGTGAACTCTCGAGTCGCTCAAGCCGGTTGTCATCCGTAGTTTAGGCCCCCCAATGACTCATCCTGTGCTAGAGAGTGAGAAGAACAATTTTATAGGTTTGGGACTAAAAACATATGGGTGATAAAGATTGGGGACTAAAAGTGGAATTTTCTCATCCAATTGAACAATCTGGACCACCGCGTAGGCCGTAACCGATGTTGCTACGGTTACTACGTCGTTTCATTCGATAATCATAACATTCCAATGGGTTCTCTTTGGCGGTCGCTTTACATTTGAACTCGAGTACTTCCAGTGAAGTAGAAATCAAGAAAAAATATAATTGGAAGGCTCGCAGCATAAACTGCCGAAAATTCAACGAAAAATTCACCATTTGTTGAATTTATTCAGAAAAAGTCGGGTTTTTCTCTTTTATCACCAATCCGCTAGAAAAACGTTTAAATCTGGTATTTTTTCCTCTTCATTTGTACATATGCTTTTTCTTCGGTGAATTGAAGCGTTTTTTTTTCTCAGAGCTAAGTGATGTACTGCATTTTGTCTTTTTATTTGAATTGCGAATTTTGCATTCAAGTCATCTGGTTATTAGATCGAGGAAAATTTTCGCGAGGATTTGAAATTTGATTACTGCTGTTTGATGTTTTATCTGGAAC
>CAIGRT010150550.1:0-19050 GCA_903798405.1 Fraxinus platypoda | reverse complement strand
GGTTGGTCGGTTTGGGACGACTTGTCAACAAAAATTAAAGTCATCCAATTTTCTTTTATACTAAATTCGAATAGACAAGATTAAACAGTAAATAAATAAAATTATCTATTATCATATTCAATCATCACTAACCAAGCCTACAAAGAACAAAGTGTATTTTATTACTTTTCTTTTTTCTTTTTTTAAATAGGCAGGTCGGGTTGGGCGAGTTTATTTGGTTTTATGAGTTAACTCATAACGCGATCCAACTCAACCTGCCTACATAGCCAAAAAGCCTAACCCANGTTAACTCATAACGCGATCCAACTCAACCTGCCTACATAGCCAAAAAGCCTAACCCACTTAAAAACAACAAAAAAAGGATCCAAATCGGTCGGGTTGGTTCAGTTTGGATGGTTTTGACCGGTTCGATCGGATTTTGTCCACCCCTAGTATAGGCTAAAATGTCTAAAGAGACGGGTCGTGTTAGACATAGGTTTTCAAAGTCCACTGCTCTGTATTTTCTTTTATAAATTTAGTATTACTTGTTTCCTTATTTATTAATTTTTATTTAAATAAGATTCGAGACAAATTTGGAGTGGAGACCTTTACTCGTCTAAGCCCCGATTCTTCGAGGCAGGCCATTTTACTGGTTGGTTGAGATCCCATAAATATAGGTTTGAGCAATTATGTATTTTTATGGGTTATAATGACATTGTTTGAACTTAAATGAAATTGAGATATTTCCCATTTAAATGGGTCCAACATTAATTTCCCAACCACACAATGTCTCATGAATGCTTATGCATTGAACTAGTCTAAATAAAGAGGTGAAGCGTGTTGGATCGTTCATGTTAGTCCATCAATTCTACAAGTCTCAAGGACCCAAGGCGTAAAAAAAAGTTTGGCCTTTAGTTCTTCCTTCTTTTTCCCTTAAATTTTGTTGTAGATACTAAAGAATTTTTCCTTGTAACTTAACACATTACATTTGGAATGCCGCCTAGTATTATCTAGTATAGGTCGTGCCGAACTAAATGGCTCTTCTGATATAACAAGCTTTTGCCAGAATCATGCGTCGTACATAGATTTTCCTGTATCGAATTAACTTGTACCTGACAACAATTCAAATAATTCATGAACTTCAGAATTAAATTCACCATATATACCAAAGACAAATTGGATAAACTGATGATGATCTCTGTGACCCTTCAATTTTGTGCTGGATAACCAATCATAGGGCTGGTCCATATTTCATTCCTTCACCCCCAACTATTTTTTTAGTTTTAAATAATAACGAATCTAAAAGCTTAAGTTAGATATTGTCACATGCATATACTTTAAATACAGTCTTCAACACATCTCGTCACTTCCAACAAAACATAACACGAGCACAATTCACTTAAATGAATGGCGACGAAACTTGAATTCAAAACCTTTATATACTCTGATACCATAGTCTTCTTCGTTATCATTATTCAAAATTGCCGCAACTTTACTTGTATATACATTACTTATTGAGCAATCATAAAAAAATGCAGCAGTAATATGTTTAAAAAAATGCTCATTGACAAACCAAATGATACACACAAATTGAGTATAAATTCGAAATATTCATAATTACATTGTGCTAGGGTAATCCAGGACTAACATATCTAATTCAGATTTTTTTTTTTTTTCCGGGGTTTCAATTTCATGTGTGCTTGATAAACATAGAAAATGATAACGACACCAACCTTTTCCCACAGCCAAAAGTGCGCAGAATGTAACAAACTAAGAGAACAAAAAGGAGTTATACATATGCATGCAGAAACAGCTGAGAAACTCAAGATATACCTTTTTCACACAAGATCAACAGTGGCGTCGGATCAATTAGATATCTTCCTCCAAATGTTTAGACAGATTTTTGTCAAAACCGTCTTTTATACACCGAGCACCATTTTTTTGAATTATATATCTGTTGGAAAGTGGTGGTGAGAGCCAGTCGATCATCAGAATGTTGCGGACACTCTCATACCAAATCCGCGCTTAGCCTTTTCTACACTGTTCAAGTTCTTTAGAAATTAGAATTCAGGTAAAAGCAAAGAAATTTTAAGTAAAAAGGTTCATACAGTAATGTGCAAAAATGTAGACAAAATATGGTGTCAAAGCAAAGAAAAACTTATATAACTATCAATTCTTCCGCGGGACGTTTGTGGAGGGATAGATTCAATGAGATAGATTTATCTGACATATATAGTAGACCTATCTAATAAAGAAATGAAACCAATACGCCCTTAGTGCAAGGCTTGGATATCTTCTTTAATTAGAAGGGAAAATATCAATTAAACAAATAAATAAACGTATATTTGAGAATTAGGACTCACGTTGGCGCAAGTTTGCCGAGGCTGTCTAGCTCTTCGCCAGTGTCCTCATCCAGGACTCGACCAGATATCTCGATAATGTAAGATTTATCTCTATCAGTTGGAAGCCCTCTACTCCCCAACAAATTCATATCTTTTTGGTGAAGTTCTCTACCATTTACAAAAACACGTGTGTTTCCACCAGCACATTCTTCCGGCATTGGATAGTTAAATTCCTCAATAAATGGCTGTAATAAAACAACATATACTTGTTAAAATGTGGAAAGATCAAGTTATCATCAGAAGAAACTTATGGCGCTTACTGGTATTACGCCAAGACAAGGACCTCCAACTGCACCCCAAAATCCAGCTCGAAAATCATACCTGGTAAAGGAAAGTCAAAAAAGTTTTAACTAAGAGATCATATACATGATGATTCAAGTGCACTTACCAGTAGTGTCCAGCTTGGATTGGTCCAGCCAGTTTTTCAGCCTTTTTAATCAGGCGATCCGGTATAAGATGCCCATTAACTGTAACATTAGCCTTTTCCAGCTCGACAGTTTGGTTGGATCTATTAAATTCCTTAAAGCTCTTCTTAATGATACCAGCAAAAAACGACTCAGCTGCTCTCCTTCGTCTCAGTCGATCACCTTCTCGGCTTGCATTACCTGAATCTAACGATGTCCCGGTATTAGAGTACTCATTTGATGATATATCTATCTCAGTTGCAGATGACGAGTCTTTCATTGAATTCTCCCATGTAGTACTTTTGTTTGGAAG
Organism: Fraxinus platypoda; assembly: GCA_903798405.1. Taxonomy (NCBI): domain Eukaryota; kingdom Viridiplantae; phylum Streptophyta; class Magnoliopsida; order Lamiales; family Oleaceae; genus Fraxinus; species Fraxinus platypoda. The sequence continues at coordinate 15,952 of CAIGRT010150550.1, read as the reverse complement.
TGGCTTGTCCCGTTCAGACCGTACACTTATGTGTCCATCTTCAAAATGATTTGCCACACGATACTTGTTAGAATACTCAAAATAATCTTGAAGTGGAGAACCTGGAGAAGGTGGAGGTTCTTTTCCCTTTGTTGCCACCTCAGCTGATTTCGAGTCATTTCTAGTCGCAGTTGAATGGTCAAAGTATTCTTCTGCCCCAAAATTCTTCATTTCTGCAGACTTGCTTGAGGTTTCCTCTCTGGTTGACAGTGATCTGAATTCGTTATCCATTGATTGGAAATCATAACCAACATTTTCGTAATCCTCAGATGAAAATGTTGCGGTAGCCTGTTTCAAATGTCTATGGACATATGAATTACCTTCTTTTGACACCACATCATAATCACCATCGACCGTTAAAGGAGTACCCTTTGCTTCTTCATGAATAGAGACGACTAATTTCTTGTTGGAAATTGCACACAAAATTACTGTAGAACATGCCCCGCATATCATTTTCTTTTTGTTTTTCTCCTTGGTCAAAACTTTCTTAGGCAATTGCAGCAACTCAAAACAATTGTAGCATGTCAAGAACGGAGCACCGCCAGCTATAGGGCGACAATGTCTTCCGCCACCAGATGGATGTACCCTAGGCTGCTGGCGACGAGTAAAACCATCCACTTCTGAGTTCATGTCACTAGGCCGTCTAGAGCGCAATTCAGAAATATGAGATCTCAAGGGCGGAGGATTAGTAATTCTGGAGTTATAATCTCGGGGACCAAATGTACCGAGAGTTCCATGATGATTAAGAATCAAATCATCCGGGACTTCCAATAACCTTTCGTCAGTGAAGCCAGTAGGTAGAACAGGAAGAGGGACGACTTGTCTTTTATTGTGGCATTGGAAACAAGGGCAAGATGGATGGTGGCTATTAACATTAGGAGGATATGATTCCATCTGACCCATATAAACCATATCATGATCCATGTATTGTCCAACATAATAAGCATGAGATCGAGGTTGTTGAAAAGACGCATGGGTTTGGTGGGGACGTCTCCTGAGCATTTGAGACCTCAATGGATCCTCAAATTCTTGGAGATGATTTGGAGCATACCCAGGAGGATAAAAGCCATTACCTTCCATTTCTTGCCTTTGCATCAAAGAAGATGGCTCAGAATAGTGATTCAAATAAGGATGTCTTCCGTATTGTTTATTGGGATAGGAGTATTGCGTTGATGCCCTATTAAATCCCGAAGAGCCATCGGGATACCAATTTACAGAACCAACATAAGGATCTTGATAAAATGCCTTCCTGTCAAGAGGAACCTTTTCTTTACCCTTCTCAACAATTTCACCAGACCGACTAAGCTGATCCTTCAGCTCGTCCAACTTCCTCAAAATCTCAGCTCTATCTTGTCCAACGTAGTCAACCTTTTCAAATCCATTGGTGTCATTCCTTCTCTTCTCCGGATCTTCATATTCATAATAGGATTTAGACTGGAAATTTGGAAGATCCTCTCCTGAATATATTGAATTCGCATATCTCATACCTTCTACATCCATTCTTTGAGCCCTTCGAAATTCCTCCATTTTGCTTCTCTCCCCATTTCTCCAATTCATCGTAGGCTTGGATCTTCGCAACCCATTTTCATTCTCATTATACATCCTCAGATCCTCTAAATCTTGAGAAATTTTGGCTCCATGTAGTTCATTAGTACTTTTATTTTGCATCACATCATCTGGAAGACCCTCTTCAGAATAGGTCAAAGTTGCATATTCCATACCTTCTACATCCATTCTCCGATCCCTTCCAAATCCCTCCATTTCTCTTCTCTCCCTGTTTCTCCAATTCATCATATGCCCAGGTCTTCGCAACCCATTCTCATCCTCATTATATAACCTCAAGTCCTCTAAATCTTTAGCAATTTTCGCTCCATGTAGTTCATCGGTTGTTTTATCTTGAATCATATCATCCTCAACACCACACTTTTCACCTTTAGTATTCAAACTAGTCCTATAAACTTCAACTCTATCATGCATGACCCTTCTCTCTGCTCTGCTCGAAGAACTAATATTTGACCTCACATCACTTTCGGAGTTATCACTCAATTCCATTGTTCTCTTGTCCGATACATTTTCCTGGTATATATCCGAAAGTTTCTCGGAAATTCCACCAGCCCTTTCTTCATTCGACTTTTCTGACAATGTATCCAATTCAACACCTTTGTTCTTAGCTGTGAAAATCATTGAAGCCACAAATTACTTAAGTTTTTAACATTTCGATTAAGGCCAAACAAATTGAAAGTACTCTACCAATAAGCAAATACATCAAAATAAAATTTCAATTTCAGGAATTTTAGCATATTTGTAATTCAAGAAGAAAAGGGGGTATACTAAAAACAAAATCAACTGAAGAAACACTTCACAAAGAACAAAATTTGATACAAAAATGAAGGAAAAAAAGGAAGAAATTGTAGGAATTTTACCTTTTAGAAGAGCACCACAACCTCCACATTGATAAACAGAGTAATCAGTAAGCTCTGTAAGTAAATTCTCACACTTTGGACAACGAACTAAACGAACTTCTGCTGGTTCAGACATTTTTCTAAACCAAGTTTGAAGAATCCCATAAACATGTCATTCTATGTACAGATATGACCTCGTATGTCTGCCTATATATATTCTGAACAAAGAAATGTTTATTTTTGTAACAAAAAATGCATTTTGTTAAACTGCAAATTCAGTGCAGAAAACAGTGAATACTAATTGGAAGAAGTGAAATTTTTTTTCAGAGATTTAAACATTCTATGAAAAATCTAAAGGAATCTGACAAATATGGTGTCTTTTTTTCCGAGGAAGGGAGAGAAAAGGAAGAGAACCCAAAACTGAAATTCTCTTCGTTCTTGGTTTCACACCTGGCTTGATGTGTGTTTATTCGACAACTCAAAAATAATTTGATTGGTTGTACAAAAAAGCTACCATCGATTATGTATAATATAAAAAATAAAAGCTTGAACTATTCATTCAATCTTCCTTTCAAGTTGAAAGGGTAATTAGCAAAAATGATCCCTAACGTTTACATTCATTGCTAAAATGGTTCATATCGTTTTAAATTTGATATTTGCACCCTTATTTCCAACGTTTGTTGCGGAATTGATCCTTCCATCCACTTCCGTTAAATCAGCCGTTAGAAAATTGAATGAAATTTGCCAATAATATTTGAAAAAAGGGTAAATTAGTCAACATCCCATATTTTTTCTCCTCTTAAAATTTTTGGTGAATATAATTCTTATGATTTGATGTAATTTACAAGTTTAGACTCCAACTCAAAACGTTGTCGGTAAATATCATAATTAACCCTTTAACCATTTAGCACANTACAAGTTTAGACTCCAACTCAAAACGTTGTCGGTAAATATCATAATTAACCATTTAACCATTTAGCACAAATAATCATTGATGAGCTATGTAGTATAAGTTCTCAATATTAACCTACTGCAATAGATACAAAATACCACAGTAAAAGGGAGAGAAAAAAACTGCTACACAATAGATAATTACATTACCAACCAACCAAACATGGTTTCAATATTTCTGATAAGCTAAACTGCCTGCTATGTATATTACATTGGGCTATTAGACAAAAAATCATAAGATCTACAAAAAATGATTGCAGCAGTCAAAAGTCAAAAAATATTTTGTGTATCCCCACATACTCGGGTAGCATTTGGTTGTCGCAAAGTGTTGCAGGTTCTCTTGTTGTGACCTGTTTGTCCGCACTTATTGCACTTCATCTTCAACCTCACCCTACTTGTATTTCTTGTTGATGCCCGAGCATTGCTTGAAGATGCCTTAGCATTACTTGATGAGCCCATACTTTCATGTTCATTAGCTTCCTTTCGTCTAGCCTTCATTGGTCGCCCGGACTTTTTGGTGTAAAAAGGTGGATTCAAGGGGTCAAGACCTAGATTGGGCCATAAATCTGGACTTGTCATGGGTGAGATAGAGGGAGTATATGTTCTAACGTATGCCGCCTTCTTGTAGATGTCATCTACATAGACAATAACCTTCGTTCCCCTTGATATTAAAGATGCAATCACATGGCAAGAAGGGATTCTAGTCAACTGCCAGGCTCGACAAGAACAAGTTTTTGCTTTGATATCCACCGCATTTAAGGTTCGAATGTTATGCCTAACTTGGAACTTTTCATTGCCAGAGTAATTTGCATGCTCACTCGTTGCAAGTTCACCATTTTTGTTTAATATCTTTTGAATTCTAGGCCCAATTTCTCTATTCCATTTTTCACAAGCTTCCCTTCGGATTACAATCTTTTTCATCAGATACACCCTAATTTCTTCTAGCATTGTCAATATTTGCCGCTCTCTTGCATTAAGTAATGTGCTAGTAAAAGATTCACATAGATTGTTTAATAGCATGTCACATCTAGTCCCTTCTTGGAAGTGTGATTTAGACCATTGGGAAGTTGGTTTTAACTCAAGCCACCCATATGCTGTTGGATCCAAATCCAACATCATTTGCATGTGTTCTAACCATTTTGGAATTGTTGTTGCTCTTGCTGCTTCCCACAGACAATTTTTTTAGAGCCAGGCCCTCATGAGTAGCACTAAAATTATTGTACAAATGACGAACGCATGTTCTATGCTCTGCATGTTGAAAGAGTGATCCAATTGCATTTACTAGCCCTTTTTGTTTGTCTGAAATGAATGTCCATCCATGGGAGTTATGAATCCTCAAGTCATCTCCCAACAATGTCAAAAACCAACTCCAATTTTCTCCATTCTCAGTCTCCACTACTGCATAGGCAATTGGATACACTCCATTATTGCCATCAACCCCAACTACAGTTAACAACTGTCCACCATGTTCTGTTTTGAGAAAACAACCATCCATTACAATCACTTTCCTGCATCCATTAATGAAACCTTCTTTTAATCCTCCTAAATATATGTAAAGCCTCTTGAACTCTCATGCATGCCCTTCCAATTGAATTGGACTCCCAACATTTGTCAACCTTAATTGCTGACAATAGTCAACTAATATTCTATAATGCTCTACAACACTCCCTCTTATCTTTTCTATTGCTTTTTCCCTTGTCCTATAAAACTGCCATATAGATATGTCCCCTAAATTGGCTTTTTTAAATTTATCCATAAATCCACCGAATGTCATGTTAGGTTCAGCCCTAAAATCAGAAGCATACTTGCCTGCCAAGTATGTTGGAGTCACTCTCATATTTTTGTACACCATACCGCAGCTATGAACACCTTTGAAAGTCTTAATTTAAAGCTTAACTTATCCTCTTGCTTTGTTGCATACAAAATCCATGAGCATATTTGTTTACATTTAGCTCTTAACCTCTTAGCATCATTCTTCAAATATTTGATCTCCCTATTATGCCTCACTGAATGCTCAGTAATAGCATCTTTCAAAACTTTCTTTGACTCAAATATTTGCCCTGCCAATCTAAAAAAAGCAGTGTAAAAAATTTCGTTAGAAAACTAAAGCCAATAATTGTAGTTGTCATTACTTACCAACTTTGAATACCGGATCATCCATATATGTCCTAGGATTGAATACTTCCCTTCTCATCCTTTTTCGGGAAGTGCCTTCATCTTCTTCATGATTATCACCACTATCCAAACTCCTTAGTTCTTCTGAGTCACTATAATCAGTGTCTGAATCCCTTACCTCCTGCTCATTTATAAGACCAAATCCAAAATCCATATTCATTTTTGGAGTATCAATTCCAGCATTATCAATAGGGTCTTCATCTGTTTCATAGTCAGAATCGACAAGTACATTATCAAGTTCTACTCTTTGTTGCTCTTCATTTTGTACTTCATTTACACCTTCATTTTCCAATTCTTCTTCATTTACACCATCACGTGATTCAGTTGTATTATTGACATCAGAAGTAGGTACATTTTGTCCAAAATGGTATGTCAGCATGGGAAAAACTATCATCCCAATCATATTCTTGGTTTAGCTCATCTCTGCATTCAGTATCAGGCACATAACATCCTTCTTTGATTGGATCAGACCTCTTACCACCTTCAATGTCAGCATGGTTAGTATGCTAGATTTAACTAAACTGGTAAATAAACATTTCATGTTCACTCAATTTAAAGACATGTAAATAAACATACAGAACTTACCATACTAATGGTAAATAAATGTTTATTAAATTTCAATAACTAATGCTATTAGTAGAAAAAGAAAAACCAAATATAAGTTGTGTAATAAATTAGTTTCACTCAAACTTAAATATACAATTAGGAGAACAAAATTTCACTAGAGGGTACAAATGACTCAGTTTTAAAAAATTCACAAAGTAAAAGTTCAATTAACAAAACAAAAACACCATAGCTATAGTCAGGACATAAGTTTAATGAAGGTCCTAATTTAAAACTTACCGGCGACATTTCATTGCAATTAACAGTGTCGGAATGGTAGTGGGAAGGTGGTAGTGGAATGGGTTCAAAGGGCTGCTTCTTCTCTTTGGAAGATTTAGGAAAAGTGAGGTTTGGTGTGGTTTATTCAATTTCGGAATTTCCTTGACCACGGTTAACTCTATGCAAAAATATGGGAAGTTGACTAATTTATCATTTTTCAAATATTATTGGCAAATTCCATTCAATTTTCTAACGGCTAATTTAACGGAAGTGGATGGAAGGACCAATTCCGCAACAAACGTTTGAAATAAGGGTACAAATATCAAATTTAAAATGATATGGACCATTTTAGCAACGAATGTAAACGTTAGGGACCATTTCTGCTAATTATCCAAGTTGAAAAGACAAATCTAGGATTCAAATAGTTATTTTAGCCTATGTTTGACCCTCATTAAATTTTAATTCGTTTTTCTCTCTCCTCTTATCAACCACACATTCTTTGAATAAAATAATATTACACACAAATTCAAAAATTCTTCTTACTTTTTAATCACACATTTTTCAAAAACACTATTCCAAAACCAATTTTTGTCAAATAATGAAGCTCAAACAAGGGCTTATAGTAATAAAAACGACCTAGTATTCTTGAGTATTCAAGATAAATGAAGTTAAATAATTATGTGAAATTTTACTACAAATAAATTAAGAAAACTTTCCAATTTAAAAGACGATCCATTGCCCAAAAACTCAGAGATGATCCAACTCGTTGCAATTTTGTCATTCAAGTCGAATAATAAAAATACTAGATTTATAATGATAAATCAAAATTATAGTTTTATTATTATGTATATCCAATTTCTACTAGAGTTTGGGGAGAGAGAAGCATGGTAAAAACCAAAAGGATAATTCTACTTGTACATTATGGATGCCATAATGTACAAGTAGCACAACCCTTTTTATTTATCTACGCGAATAGTACTTTAAGACTGTCAACTCCGAACATAAAGTTGCTCACAATCTCTTTGAAATGCCAATGGATAACATAATGTACAAGTGGCAGTACATTATTGGAGGGTGTGTCGGTGGGCCAGCACACCCTCCAATAATGTATTGCCACTTGTACATTATGTCATCCATTATGGATGCCATAATGTACAAGTAGCACAACCCAAACCAAAAAGTGAAAAAGATGTGATTTGAAGTCTGTGAATTGTAATGTAGCACAAAATTGTCAAGATACTGACATTATCTTCTTATTATTTATTTTGACTTCTGACTCAGTCTATATAACTATTGGCCAACCATGCACCCCCACCCCTTACTGCACCAGGGCCCTTCTTTAATTATTTGGATGAATTGAATATGTAGTGCTCAACCTCTGCTGAAAGTTGCTATCTTGTCCTCAACTTTATTCATCGCCTTCTTATCTTCAGTCTCCTATGAATTCGTAGAGTTAGTTCGAAATGATAGTTTTCATTTAATTTCTATGTTTTGCGCAAGCCATCTTTTACAGAGAGTAAAAATTATAAAAGAAAAAAAAAGTGTCTTATCATGATCTCATCCACCACAACTACAAAGACCTGCAACTAAGATCATCTGTATTCGAAGCATTCAAACCCACCCTCTCAAATCTAGATCTACTGATCCTCCATCTAAGACGGGCAATTCTCGATGCAGAATTATTAGATAGCAAAGAATTTAAACAAGAAGTCTACTCGAAGTCCCTTGACAAATTCACCACATTCTGATGGCTAGGGATCGGATCGCAACTTCTGACAATGGTGAGGAACTAAATATGCAGTTTACCTTAGTTAATTTCATTAAAGAATTAAGGGATTTCTTTCTCTTGTGACTGATGTTAAAACTATAAATTTTACTTATATATCAATATGTTTGCTTTTAAGTAAATAACATTTTTCACTTGAAAGTAAAGAAAGTAGGTTTAAATACAAAAAATCATCTAGTCTAAAATATTAATAATATGTCTAGAAACAAAAAGTTATCTAGCCTACTATGCCAAATGCACCTACAAATATTTCATTTCTTGCATCATTATTTCATTTATTTATTTCTTATATATCATTATTATTCATTTCTAGGAAAAACCAACATTCAAACTTAAATTTTGAACTTGTCAATTTATAATACCTTTGCTGTAATTATTTAATTATAATTAGTAAATAACACTATAAACAAATGTAATTTGAAGATTGTACAGGTCATTGTGAAATAAATTATATGATGTAATTCATCACCATTTACATTGACATCGGGCAAGATAAAGACACAAAAAAATACGATGTTTTGAATGTAAAACACGAAAATGACATTCTGTAGATAAAATTTAAATACTTTACTCATCATTAAAAAAAAAAAAAAAACATATATGGTACAATTAGAAAAATGTACACAATATGTTAAAGCATACAAGATTGAAAAGAAAAATATATGAAATATTTTTTAATAGTTTAGTAAAACATAAGCATCTTCTTTTTTTAAATTTTGCTTTTCAAATAGTCGTTTATTTGTTCTTCTTTAATGGTAGCCTTGCATTTAAATGTCTTGTGTAAAGTGCACACTAGAATTAGGGAGAAATTGGATGAAAATTTATGGAATGTTGAATATAAGAATAAGATTAAAAATTGTTATGGACAAAATTACAACTTTCGGCAAAAGTTAGTGGCTTAATATGTGATTTATACTAATTATTTTCACGATATCTTTCGCTTATGGCTGAGCTTAAAAAGTTTACTTACAAGCCAAAAAAAAAAAATGTATTAAGGGTCTGTTTGGGCCGGATCAAAATCTGATTTTAATCTAAGTCAAAGTCAAACAATCAATATTAACTACATCTTTTATGAGTCCCATATCTTTGCATCATTATGTCGTTTATTTATTTAATATTATATACCATAGTTTTGCATTTCCAAGGAAAATACAACCTTCAAAACTTAAATTTTGATCGAGTCACTTTATAATACCCTAGGGCTGTAATTATCAATTAGTAAATAACCCACTAAACAAATTTAAATATCAAATTCATTTACAACCGTAAAGCGATATAACAATAAAATAAAATTTGTTATCTTGATTGTAGAATATGAAAAAATGACGTTATGTAAATTTTATTCATCGTGTACCATGTAAAATATGAAATATATTTTCTGACCCGTTCGTATCACCTACGGATATAAGCAACACGTTGTTGTTTGTTAAGCACGTCAACAGCTAAGATAGACTGAGAAAATCGTATCAAATCAATGACTTCACTTTGCCAACGTAATTTTACATAATGCAATACAAAAGTCATATGATTAGTTTAAAAACCTATTGTAATATTCCGGTTAATTGGGCTGTTTTGGTATTAATTGACGGAATGATACAAGGCATTAATTATTGGTTTGTGATATTGACCCATAAATTATTACTATCTTCAAACTTTTGAATTATTTGTAGTTTTTATTCTAACCCTTAAGAGCAATGCTACACTTATCGAAAATGGTGGACAAATGCTTTGACCGAACACTCACAATAGGGGGATGGCCCACATTTTTTTGGAAGTTTTTATTCACGCGGACCTGCACGCATGTAAGAGGTTGTCAAACTCGTTGTCATCCATGTTCGATACAAATAGAAAAACCAAACCTTTCAGTTGTATGTAGCCGAAAGACATATCCATCCATATGTCCATTAGTTGACCCAAAAAAATTCTGATTTTTAAAATAAAATGAAAGATAAATTGTATGTTCCCATTTTATACTTCCCTCAGAAAGTCTAATATTTGTTTTCCTCCATTTTTGTCCTGATAAATAGGTTTATCTCTCCTTAACGGTCCGAAGCTTTCGGCTCTACATGTAATTGAATATCTGCAGATGTGGAACCCCAATGCACGTGAGGACCTCCTGGACAAATTTGAACTTTGGCAAACGATTTCTCACTTGCCAATATAGTCAAAATATGGGTGGATCATGGATGTTCCTTCTTTATCTGGTGTGACCCCACAATGTGTACGTGATTGAAGGAGCTAGTACATGATTTTCTTCGCTCAAGGCGAAAGATGGAAGCTGAAATAAGGAACTCCATTCAACAAGAACTAGTGTGTGAAAGGCTTGGGTGTTCAAATTTGTTTGTGGAGTCAATAGAAAGTCGATATGTAGTTAGATTTGTGTACGATATCAGATTTGCAATTAGATATGGGAATGGAAATGAAGATTTTTGAGTTAGAACTGTTGTGTTGGAGGTTGTATCGTAACTTAACTTCTAACAATGAAGTGTGTGAATAATTTTCGAAGTTGTAATACATTCCAATTTCTTGTTTCTGCAAAACGTGTAACTTTGAAATACAAGCACAGTACAGGTCCCAAACCTTTTGCAAAAAAATGCAGCAAAGACAGTTAGAAATGTAGCAAAGGTCCCCAAACCTTTTCATTGTATAGCACTGAAGATTCGCCAATGTTCTGCTCCTCAATAGTGTCATTATTTTCGCCAAAAACTACACCACGCTGAAACTAGCATCTTCATCATTTTCACCAAATTATTCACCCCATTCTATTGATCTTCCGTTGCACCAACTCCATCCCCAACCTAATTCTCAACCAATTCCTCATTTTGAAAAATTATTTCTTCAATTTCAACGATTCCGTCATCAACATCTGGTCGTCCTTCCATTGCATCAACGATTCAATCTCATTAACAATGTAGACATCATCACCCTCCACCTCCAAAGTTTCATCAAACAACTCAATAGCATAGCATATATATATATATTTTTATTTTTTGATCATTTTCACTTCCATTACTTTGATGGCTTTTTCCAACCTGTTAGTTCTCTCTTACATTGACACACTGCAACAGTTCATCAATTTCTAGATTAGTAACAACTATTATAGAAGGTGGTTTATCTATCATCCCAAGGCAATTCCAAAATTTCTACCGTAGACAAACAGTACAAGTCAACAATCCTCTTTTTAGCAAGTAACTTAACTAGTTTCATGATGTATCAGTCGCTAACCAAAATTATACCTCACAATCTCTTCTTTTCAATCCTATATAGATACCGTATTGGCTCAAAATATCCCAAAACCTTCATAGCATTTTTTGAGAGAGAGCAATTAAAATTTTTGGATACACGATAGTCTACATAATTGATCTTACCATATTCATACATGTAATTTTGCATCTTGAAAATAAAAATTCACCATGATTTAGCCGTACTATGGTAAAATAGGTTAAGTGGCAATAAATAGCAAGAAAGATTACGATTACAAGATGTAGGTGCAAAAACATTATGGAAAGCATCCAAATATATGTTGTTCCCACAAAGATTTAATTTTTTTACATAGTTGCTCAACAAACTTAATAAACTAGAAATAAAAAAACCTAAAGAAAACTCACCATACTCGGGCTCAGGAAGGGATCCACTGAGATGGCAAGCACACATTCTGATAAAATTTCTTCATATTCGTGGGTTTTTGGTAAATTCATTGTGGAAGAAGATCGTTTATCATGCTCTTTCATGTTCTAGAATGGCATACGTAAAATTTAACTGACTTTTTTAGTTTAAAAATGGAAAATGTGAATATACATTTTACCCTTCATTTTATCTACAAAATATTTAATATCATAACAAATGATTGAATGAGAATCATTTTTTGAACGATTATAGGTCTATTATAGTTCAATTATTTCAATAATACTTTATTTTTCGCTTTCCAATATATATTTAATTTATTTAATTACCATCAATGTACATATATTTTTGAAAGATTCATTTTATTGGTTTGCTTTCATTAATGTAGGAATTTTCTATCATTATTTATCAATTAATTAACATTCAGAATTATTTAATTAATATTCATCTTCATTTATACATTTGAGTATTATTAATTCTAATTATAAATTAATTACAATTTCACATTAAAAAATGTATTTCATTATTCATGTCCATGTATACTAATTAACATTTAGTTTTGCTTAATTAAAAATTAAATGAATAATTTAACATTTATTGTCACGTATATATTCCCTAGTATTAATTCTAAATTAATTAACATTCATGCATGTTCAAATATTAATTTTACAGCACTTATAAATTATTTCATAATAATGTGCAACACCTGTTCAACATTGGCTACTTAGTCAAAAAGGTGTCCATTTTTTTTTGTTTTTTGGTCAATTGATGTACATATGGATGAAAACTCATTCATACGTTCTTATGATGCATATAATTGAAAGGTTTGAGACCATGAGTGCAACAAATGAAATGCTAAGATAAAAATTGTAAAAAAATTAAAATGTTTGGAACCGCAACTATAATTATCCCTAATTTATTTTAGGGAAATTCCATTAAAGGGCTTAGAGCATCTCCAAGAGAATCTCTATTTTTAAAGAGCATATTCTATCATTTGGAGAGTATATATAAATTTAGAGAATTAAAATTTTGAAGTACTCCAACAACCTCTTTATATTTAACACTTAATTTTACTACTCCAAAAAAAATCTATTATTTTCTGTATCTTTTATTTTAACTAACTTTTCTTTAGATTTTTTTTTTTCTACATTGAAAATTGAAACACTTTGACTGCATTTAATTATAGAGAGTGAGTTTGACTCTCCAAATTTGGAGAATCAAACACACTCTTTAAATTAAATTATTAATTTAAAGAGTCTATTGGAGCATAATTTTAAATGTTAACTCTTTAAAATAGAGAGCATCTCATGTTTAAAGAGTTTCTTGAAGGTGCTCTTATGCAATATGCCCTTTTTAATAAGCCCTTGTTTGGTTTTAGTTGAAAATCATATTTTTAGTAGATTTCGATAAAAATGGATGAAATGTTTGTTTAAAAAGTTAATAAAAGTTGTGGTTGTTAAATGATAAAATTTCATATAAAATAAAGATGAAAATATAGACTAACTTGTAAGGTATTGTGCTGTTCATCTTCATAAGGTTGACATTTTAAGATGAAATTTCAAACTTTAACATGTATCAGAGCACATGAGCTTTTAACGAGTAATTCAATTCGATTAAAATTTAAAAAAATGAGCATACGGATTTCAAGATTGGTTTGCTCAAATGATAAAATTTCATATAGAATAAAGATGAAAATATAGACTAATTTGTAAGGTATTGTGCTGTTCATCTTCATAAGATTGACATTTTAAGATGAAATTTCAAACCTTAACATGTATCAGAGCCCATGAGCTTTTAACGAGTAATTCAATTCGATTAAAATTTAAAAAAATGAGCATACGAATTTCAAGATTGGTTTGCTCAAAAGAACCACCACCTTGTAGAGTTATGTTAAGGGATAAAGTTCAACATCGAATAAATATGAAAATATAGAACAACTTATAAGGCATTAAGCTACTCCTCCTAATAAAGTTGATATTTTAACATGGAACCTCAAGTCTTAACAGTGATTTCATTAAATGTGTGATTGTAAATGAGTTTTGAAAAAATGAATCTTGAAAAATTGGAGTCAAAACAAATTCTAGATGAACACAAATCTTGAAAGGTTCTAAAGGGGATGTATTCTTGGAACTTCTAAAAACTTTTAAGGATTTTTTTAAGTGGATGACTTTTATGGACTTTTAACTTCTACGAATTTGTTAAGAATTGATAAAAGTCTTCCATGGACTTCCGTAGACTTTGATTAAAGATTTTTAAAGACTTTTCTTCTTGCAAATTCTTTATACACATGAAAAAAATTATAATCTTTCTTACTACCTAATTAATATTTTCGAAAATCATGATGCCCACAAAATTTTCATGGGGGTAAAGTCACTAGTCACGACCAAGTCATTCAATTTTGGCATAAATAAAATAATAAAAAACTTTTATATCAATTTCCAAGAACATAACCAAAAAAATTTCACGAAATTAACTTAAATTCTTAAAACACAAATTGTTCTTAACAAAAAAAAAAGATTGATTACATGGAATTTTTCATTTTGAAACAATTGCAAAATTAAAGTTAAGTTTTCATTAATACATCATATAGAATAATCATAAATTGATTACAGTAAATGAATTGAAGAGATATAAGAAAATTCTAAAATTGAAAGAAAAAAAGACGTTCTTTTTATGGGGCTCTGAAATCTTCACAAGTTTCAGAATAAGTGAGAGATTTTCTTTTAGATTTATTACTTATATTTTTTACCAAAAAATCTCTAAAAATTCAGTAAGTAGAGAGCTCAAAAATTCAATGTCTATTTGAATACCTCACGACTTTTAGAGACTTCTAAAAAGTTTCAATTGAATACCCCATAACTTTTACAAACGTTTTAATAGTTTATAGAAGTCTCAATTGAATATACTTAAACTTTTAAAGAGTCTTCAAAAGTTTCAATTGAATATACCTAAACTTTTTAAACCCTCAAAAGTCTTTAAAAATCTTAAATGAATACATCCTCATAAGACAAAATTCAATTTTTGAGACAGTTGGATAGTATACTAGATAGTTCGACTAATCAAGACTGTTAAAACTATCTATCATCAAGGACATTTAAAGTTGACTTCCATTTTCAAGACAGTTGAATTGTCTACCATACTATCAACTGTCTAGCAAAATGATATTTCTCTTGAAAACTTTCATGGTTGTCTTAAAAAATTATGCATCAAAATGAATATTATCTTGTAAGCTTTCAAGATTTTACCTTAAAAGGTCGTGCACCCACCAAATGGCATTTACAATATTTGTAAAAAATAAAAAATAAAAAAATAGTATAATTGATATATGTAAAAATGTTCATTTTACTAATTTTCCCAAAAAGTAACTATTTTTCTCTCTCTCCAATCGAATTATGAAGTGTGTTAAGTTTGCTTCCATCTCTATGCAGAGGTGTAAAAAAGTCAGTTTACACGAATTTTGGAGTGGTTAGATGCAAGTTATTTAGATTCAGTTGAGTCAAGTTATGTAAAATTGCATGAAAAATTACAATACTTAACACGGCTAGTGTCCAATGGCTTGTCAATCAAGTTGCACATTTGCAATACCTAGCGGGTGTTTGGCCCCCATTTTTTAGAAAGAATTAGTTTTTGAATTGTGATTGATGTGAGAATGTATGGTCGAAAAGTGATGAAAAGTTTTAGATTTGTGTGTTAATAATATAGTTTATTTTAAACACAAGATTATCAATCTCATTCTATCCGTGATTCTTTTTTCTTTTTCCTCATTTACATCAAAGAAGGATTCTCAATTATGATAAATGAAAAGGCATAGAATATAAAACAAAGCATCTTGTAATTTCGATCAGTCATCAGACTCATAGTCACATACGTCTTTTTCTAATAGGGAAACCAGCAAAAAGTAAAGAAGAAAGGTGCCTTGATCACTATTGAGTAAGCTATACGTTAATAATTACATTTTGTATTTCATAATACAAGCATATGAATTTTTTAGAAACAAATTAATGGATAGAAGTGATAAACAACACTAGAAGGAGTTACAAAAGAAAGTTTGGAAAACAGGTATCCCTTAGTGCTATTTTTATAAATTTCTATAATTGCTTGTGTGATCGAACAGAAGATTTTTACAACGGGAAATTATAAAAACTCAGGTGCT
>CAIGRT010150538.1:0-16645 GCA_903798405.1 Fraxinus platypoda | reverse complement strand
TTGATTATTCAAAGCATATCATCTATCATTTTACTCATTTTCATACACAATCATCTCACTTATTAACCCCATTTCGGCAGAAGAAAAAGATAGCGAATAAGCCTAAGTCCTACTCATAAAAATTATTTTAATCAAAGAAGCCCAAGTCCCACTCATAGACGTTTTTAATATTCCCATGAAAAGTGTTTCGAATTGTTGACCTCCCACATAAATTTCAGACTTCTTTACTACTCGAGCATTTTATCTAATTTAATTATTTCTATTAAATAATATATTTGATGTATATCTAATAGGTGGTTGCAGAGGTAGATCACAACACAACTTTTTTCCACTCACCTCTTAAAAATAAAGGGGCGAATTAAGTTTAGGGACCTCTTTAGGATCCCTGACATCATAGAACTATTTGTCCGTCGAATACTTTCCCAGGTAGGGTTGCATTGCAATTGGCGAAGCGATTCTTTACGTTGGGATGTGGTTGCCTCTGCATCCCTTCTTTAGGTATATCCTTAGGGAATATAACTTAGCTTCCACCTAGCTTCTTCCAAATGCATAGAGCTAATTGGCAGGGGCCTTTTTTCTCCAGAAGAAGTTCACGCGTGGTAAGGATATGCTAGTTTACATCCTTCAGATCCTCTTTCAACCCCGAGCCTCTAGTGAGGGGGAGGACTTCAAGGGGTGGTATTATATGAACCCATGTGGTCTACATTCGCCATTTATCTGGGACACTCCATTTTCCATCAAGAACTCAAAAGTGTCTTGGTTTTAGGCTGGGGATAGATGGAAGATATTGGAGGGTTCCTAAGGTGACTGTGTTGACCCAATATCATGAACATTGTGAGTTCTAATCCAAGACAAGCTATGTTTTCCTTTTGTGTTTTAACTTTTTAATAACTTCTTTTTGTAGCTGCAAATCAATCGGTTCAAATTAGAGCCTACTGAGTGGATCAACATCAAGGCCATTTATGAACTGCCAATTCAGACCTACAGCCTCCAAAATACCATTGCCAAACAAACCCTTTTTTGTGTAGCATGAACTAACGGCTTCCAAAGGTAATACTTCAAATTGCCTTATTATGATTGTCTGTCATTTGCATTAGTTTATGCTTCAAAGTGCTAACGCTTCGCTTATAGAGCAAATGAGAAGAAAAAGTATGTAAAGCCTGACATGTTCTCTTTAAGGAAGCTTTGCCAAAATGGACGGGCCCTTAAGGCTAATATCTCTACCTACCGCCACAAAGGAGACAAGATTTTCTGCCTCTCCAAAGCGAATCCATCGCCTCCTATTGAGAAAAAGGAAAAGAGAAAATGGAGCCTTAGCAGGAGAGGCCACCAAAGAAGAAAACAATTCTACTTTCGATCCTCCACCTCTACCCAATCAATGAAGAGGCTCTTAAGGCAAGCCAAATTAGTGCCATAAGGGTTGAAGAGGACGAGGTGGAATGGCCTTACGAGTCTTTGAGGAAAAGACGGAGGGACAATGAGGTTGTCAGGGACAAAGCCTACTCAAGATAAGGCTAGGAGTTTCTTGGGGGAGTCGAATTGAAGGATTGGACCCTGCTGCCTAGGCCCTACTCCCTGTCGATATCCAAGCGGCTACAAGGGTCTATTAGAAGTACTAGATGGGTAAGTGCGCCCATCATAATGAGTTATGTGATGCAGTTGACTTGATGGAGGCTAGGAATACCTTACAGGCTCGTGCGGCAAGCTTCTATGTGGTGGCCCAAACTGAAACTAATCGCTTCCAGAAAATGAATTGAGAGTTCACAATAAAGGTTGAGTAAGCGAAGACGGTGGTGAAAAAGATAAATACTGAAGCCACTAAATTTGACAAGAAAATGAAGTTGCTAAGACGAAGCAGGCTGAGACGGAGTCGAAACTTGCTGTGGCTAAAATTGAGCATATCAAAGGAGGAGGTTCATTTGTCCAAATTGAGGTCAATGCTCTAATGAACTAGGTGGATCAAACCAAGAACGTGTAGAACCTTTGATACCTTAGAGGTTACAAATAAAGAAGAAATGGAGTTTTTGAATAAATGAATATCTAGTCCAATTTCATGAGATAGATGAGTACGAATGCCTCGATTTGTATTGGAGGAAGATTGTGTATGATGAAGTCTTGAAGAGAGTGGCTGAGGTTTATCCAACTTTAGACTTGTATCTTTGAAAGAAGAGTTTCTTCTAGAAGAGCCGGTTAATCCAATAATAGACCCTATTGTTGACCTTGATGAGGATTAGGAAGCCCTCTCCTAGTAGCTGCCACTTATTCATAGACTTTTTCTTTTCTTTTGTTTGTAATTTCAGAGGCTTTTTGCCTCCACATTTGTAAGCTTCTACTTTGAAATGAATGAATTGTTTCATTTTTTGAAAGTATAAGCACTTCACCAACTTATATAATCTAATTCCAATAATGATCTGAACTAAATCGCTATTTCAAATAGATCCCTTGTATAGGCGAGATCAGGATCGCTTAGGAACTTTAACTTGAAATAATTTCTAAGCATAATGGGCTCAACCAAGTGATATAATCTGACCTTTAAACAAAACACTTCGAACCTTAGCAATCAGTTAGTTTGGTGATCCTTAATAAATCAGATATGAGCAATTCACATTATAGGGTTCGACCAAACTAATTTAGCCAAATTTTTGTGTTGAGGCATCTACAGACGTGGGTTCATTTTCATAAGGAGACCGATCTGTATAAGGACTTCTTCCATGGTGAATGATTCATCTATGGAAGGCTTTCCCTCATAAGTATTAAGGTGGGACCCTTGTAGGGTGCTTCATGCGTCTCCTTTCGAAGCGGTTAGACTTCCTTATATGGTGGATGGTTCAAGCAAGGCAAGGGCTTCTTCCATGGTGGATGGTTCATCCATGGAAGGCTTTGCCTTTTACGTATCAAGGTGTTACCCATTTAGGGTGCTTCATACTTCTCCTTTTAAAGCAGTTCGGCTTCTCTGAATGGGGGCTTCTCCATTCTTTTTGGATAGTACGTGTTCAAGAATGTCTTTTTGAGGTCAGGCCAACTCTTGATACTCTTTGCTAGTATTCTGTTATAGCATTGCTCGACTGCTCCACAAAGAGTTAGATGGAAGATTCTGCAATTTAGTACTGGTGTGGCACTTCTTAAGCTCATGTGAGTTTTTTAGTTATTGAGGTGCTTTTTTCGATCGCCTTTTCCAATCATACAAGGGGATCTTTAAAGGCACAAATAACTTGGAATGTGGGCATCCCGTATCTTTTGCATGAATGGGAGATTTTCATCATCATTATCAAGCTGGTAAGATCTGCATGGCCTATCCGAGTCTTCCTCCTTACCTTGATACCTAAGCTGTTGGGTCTACCTGATGCAGGATGGTTGAGAGGTTCCTACTTGATTCACAGTCGCCTCTGACATTTTCTCTTGCCTACTTATAGGCCGAGGGTCATTCTGGGCATGTGGCCAAGCATTTGTTCATGGGGCCTCGATATGGGAAATGGCTGCTGGGGCCTAATCTTAGGCTCCTCAGGGCCATCTTATCAAGACGACGGCAGATCTATAAGATTCGACATTCTTGTTCGTATTTAGGAGGAAAATTATCTTTTCTAATGAATGGGTCGTCAGGTCGATCGAATGCGTAATTATTTGACACATCCACTCATACCTCCCTCTAAAGGAGCTGTCATCTCTCCTATGCTTGTGAGAGCCCTTTCACTTTGTACTTTCTTTTCTTCCTACTGATGGAAGAGGCTTGACTGTCACATATCTCTTGGGTCATTTGAGGACCCTCTTGCCCTTGTATTTGAAGGATGAGCTGCTGCATAAGAGCATTTTGTTGTGTTATACTTCTTATGTTGGCAGCCATTTTTACCACCTTTCTCGTGACATAAGTCACAGCCCTACGGTCCTGATGACCTTTTCTCTAGAGACCTCCCTCCCTGTTCTCCTTGGATGCATATCTTCACCGCTTGCACTCATGGTGGGTAGATGCCAATTTTATTCAAAGTGGAGGGGGAGGGGGGGACCTTCTAGAGTATATTTCTCTTTTCAAACCTTCCTTTTACAGGGAAAACATGAGACACCTAACAACAAAGAACTCTTAGAGCCTGTTTGAGCACCATTTTTGGTGTAGAATGCATTTTGGAATAGTAGATCGATGGATAATGTGAAGTTTAAAAATAAGAAAAAAATTTAATTTTGCGTGCAATATTATTTTATTGAAGAATGTGTGGTTGAAAAGAAGAGAGAGAAAAATATATTTTGAAAAAAATGGGGATCAAACAAGGGCTTAGAAACTTCTCTTTGGAACTTCCACTTGTTCTTTATGCAAGAATAGAACCTCTTTCAAGGGGAAAGTTTAAACACTTTCCAATAAGCTTTTTCTATGTGGTTGCTCATGGTTATAGTATGGTTTATCACAGACAACCCAATCTGTTGACCACAATTTTTATAGGGGTGATGTCGTAAATAGATCTCAACTCCTCTTACGTCCACGTAAGTTCTTCCTGCATTCTAGGACAACCCGTTAGTTGTATGTGGCCTTCTTCGATGATGGGGGAGGCGACTGCGAGCACTTCGATGGTCAATCCAATCTCTTTATAAGTGAGTATTTTTGTGTCGACGTGCTAAAGATGTTAGCCACTAGTAAAAGGGGTTCAGACAAATTTATAGCTTGAGTGTATAAAGTTGCATTACTTGCAAATGACATAATGTGTGAACTTTTATAGTAGAAGGGAGAAAACATTAACCGTTGGATGAATTAACATGTCTCCTCATCTTAACAGCCAAGAAGACGCCTTGTCATTGGAGTCATTTTCAATCCTAAGCTCAGGCGTTTAATATTTTGACCGTTTTGCAGCCCTATGGCCTAGCCGCCTAGGTCGTAATGATTGACTTGGCATATTGACTTCATAGAGTTGTTTCTGCAGTGAGTGGTCATATCAATCAATCACAAATGCTTTTACATGAAGAAGCTTTATACCGAAGGTGATGAGCTTTATAAAGAAATATATCTTCAACCGATATTGAGCACCTAGAGCAATGATAAGTGATGGTGGAACTCACTTCCGCAATCGGTTATTAAAGGCAATACTATACAAGTATGGAGTGCAAGATTGCTTAGCCACACCTTATCACCCTCAGACATGTGGACAAGTTGAGACTTCGAACCGACAGCTGAAAAGAATCCTTGTGCATAAAGTTCATAAAGGAGAAAGAAAGCTGAAAAGTGTGAAAAAAAACCACCCGATCAGAACCGTGGCTCTGCGACACCACTTCATAGCGTCTCGACGTGACGAAACCCTTCCTTTTTGTTTTTATTTTTATTTTACAACCCATCTCAACCCCTACCCGCCACAACAGCGGTGTTGCGGCGCCACACACAACAAAAAAAACCAAACCTCCATCCCGAGATATGGCGCTGCGACGCCTCTTCACAAGCTGCGGCGCCACAGAAACAGAAAAAAATCTCCCTTGAATTGTGGCACTGTGGCGACATGTCTACTCATAACCGGTCCTCCCCACCTCTCTTCTTTTATTTTCCAACTTCCACTCAAACTCCCACACAACTAACCTTACCCTCATTCCAAAATCTTTCTCAAACCTTATTTCCCTATTTCTTTCATTCCTCTATTCCACATACAAATCTACTACACAAATTACAAACCTATCATCTTGAACTCCTTAATTTCATATAACCACACCTCTACATCAAAATCGTCCCCTCTTTTCCATCAAACATACCAAGTTTTACACAACAATCATAATACACATCTACCCCATTACACATTGTTTCAAGCTCCAAGATTCACTTTCAATACCTTCAATCTAGTGGGCTTTCTACACAAGGAATGGTAAGTATCTAAATTTTCTTGGGAACTTTGTGATAAATTATGTTATATTACACATGGTGGTTGGGTATGGAAGAAGTAAGAAAAGTACTTTTGGGTTTTTGGTAGATTGTGGTGGTTTGGAATTTTGAGATGTTGGATTTATGATTAGGTCTAAGATTAGAAGTAGTTTGGGGGAATTTTAAGTTTAAATTGTGAAGGGTCTACAAAGTGTTTGTTGAAATTCCTAAGAGAACTTGAACTGCTTTGGCGGTATCTTTGATTACTTGCATTGACATTGTGGAATATGCAATATTATTGTGGGGTTGAATAGAGAGTGTTGAATTTAATTGTTGTTGGTATTGTGATATTGAGAAATTCATCATAGTGCTTGGAGTTTGTAGTGGGTTCTTGAGGATTTTTTTTGGGGTCACTTGTGGCAGTTGAAATTGATTGACATTATTGCCTTTTGGAGTTCACCATGCCACCTAAAAATAAATCAAAATCCTCGACCTCTTTTTCCAGCTCTTTTGACGGAAGTAAACGGGTGAGTGCCGAAGCGGAGAAGAGATATCACAACATGGTAGTCCACAAGAGTTGTATTCTATAACGGGATTTTGATAACCTTGAACTTTATATGAAGAAGCATATCGAAGGTCGATATTGGGAGTTGTTTACAAAACAACCACAACCGAGATTGATACCAGTGGTTCAAAAATTTTACGCCAATGCTAACGATCACAGGGATTTGAAAGTCTATATGCGGTGCAAGTGGATCCTTTTTTACAGAATCTCAATCAATTGGTTCTATAGATTGCCAAATATTGATGATGATGACTTCTCCAGACTTCGTGAAGAGGGAGCAGTAGACCCGGAGGAAATCATTCGAGAGTTGGCCAGTCTGGACTCCACATGGAAATTATCAAACACAGATGTCAATAATTTTTCGACCTCAGGGATGTATGCTGAATGAAAAGCGTAGCATTATTTCATATGTGCTAAACTGTTGCCTAGCAGCAATTTTGGTGAAGTGACAAAAGAACCGGCATTATTGAACTATGGCATTTGGAGGGGCCTCAGATTTGATGTGGGCATAGTTATTCAAACCAATTTCTTGCACATTCTCAAAGGTTCTACAATTGCAAGTTTGGGTTACCCTTTTCATTGTGACATCCCTAGCAGAGGAGATAGCTCATCCTAAACCAGTGATAACCAAGAAGATAATTTGGCAATTCATTTGCAAGCAAAGATCTACAAATGCCACACCATAGGAAACAGAGGCACAAACATCCCGCTCCCGTTGACCTCCACCTGTCAGTGAGCCAAACACACATGCAACTGCAACTCACACAGAGACAAAATGAGTTGAAATTGAGGCATAAATAGAGACGTGTAGGATTCAACATCAACTGAATCAATTGCAAGCATCGTTGAATGATCAGTATCAGCAATTGTGGAACTCATTGCATATATAGCATCAATATTAGAATGAGTTCTTCACAATGTTGGCCTCTGCATATCCCCACATGACATTCCTTCAGCAGCCAACGTTCTCATATTATCCAGCTACCCAGGACCCACATCACTAGGACGATGGCGATGACACCAACTGATGTATTCAGGAAAGTCATAACCCTCCTTTGTATTTATTTTCATATTGGGGACAATGTATATTTTAAGTTTGGAGGGTGAATCATCAGTTGCTAATTTCTATTGTCATTAGTTTTGTTTTTGTGCGCTTGTGTGATATGATTTTATTTCTTGTGTTTTGTATGTTAAAAAAAAAAATTATGCATACTTGTGAGTTAGATAGCCTTGTCGGCTAGGATGAATATAGTTGAGAGCATGCATTAATTTATGGATTTTGAATGAATTATGTGCTTTAGTTGAATTTTCTGCTTATCCATATAAAACATGACAATATTCATGCACGATAATTAAGTTTAGCGTCGTACAGGAACATGAAGTTTATATATATATAGACTGAATAGATGACTTATATACTTAATCCCTTAACCCATAATTCATATTCACAACATCTTTTAACTGTACATATATAATAATTTGGGGGTATTCGAGCCGATAAAATAAATTATTTAAGATTGTGGTGATTCCGTGCATGTTGAAAAAGATTGTGCCGAGCGTCTTTAACTTTCCATTATAAACTAGGTGATGACCGAATGCTAAAGTCTAAACCTTGTAAATTTTGCTTATCTTTGATAGAAAATAAACATAGCACTTATAAAACTTATTCCTCAGGCCGACACCTTTTTTACTTGAGTTAGTAAATCCGTAGGGCATCTTGAACCTGGTAACCTTTGGGAGAATCATCACATGATTGAATTGTTGATGTTATCGGTTAGACTAAACCAACTTAGAGTGGTGTAAGAAATTGATCAGTGAAACTAAATTTTAGAATTACACTTTGGAAGAGAGTGAAAGAAACAAATTTAGGGGCGTGTGAATCTTACGAGCTAAGAAATGAAATAATTGACTATTGAGGGTTGGGAATTGAACTAACTTATGAATAGCGTTACACTTGATTCTTCACACACACACACACACACACACACACTCATTTTTTGTTTGTGTCCTTAGTTATTTTATTTTTTCTTTATGAGTATTTGACATTTTTAATGTGTTTATTAGTATTGTTTTATAGGTTTGGTGATGTGGTGTTAATAATGGTAAAAGTGGAGAAAACAAATGGCATGGAATCAAAAGAAGAAAAAGGGAGAAGAAAAAGGGCAAAAAAGTCAATTTCCTACAGCAAAAGAAACAAGGGAGACATGTACCTAGAGGTGGCTCCGGGAAGAGCTGGAAAGACAGAAGTGTGGCGCTTTGGCGCCACTAGTGAGATAGAGAAATACAGATGTGGCGTCGTAGTGCCACATACCAGGTGTTGCGGTGCCATCCTGAATATTAACACGGAGCAGCCTGAAGCCAACTAGGGTGTGATTTTGATGGATTCCACACATTGTCAATACATAGAATACAACTTGAGAATTAGAGAGCAAAATCAAAGGAGAAAAGTAAAAAAGCCAGGGGTTTGGAATCAAGATTTAGAACAATTCAATGATTTGTGAATCTTTTACGAATCGAGAGGTGAATTTTAGATTTCAACCACATATTAAAATCCGGTAATTTAGTACCTGTATAAATTATTGTGGTCGTTATATGAATTTTTAGAACTAATATTTTGTTTAACTAAGATTAATTCACATAGAGATATTTGGTTGAATTAGTTAAATAGGTTCAATGAGAACTCAAGAATGGTAAATTGAATACAATAGAAGATTCGATCGAACACCACATTAGGTTATGAATCTTGAATTAAGAGTTAAAGATGATCAATAGAAGAAATTGTTATGCCGTAGTATCTCATTCATATTTGAATTTTAAATAATCTTCGTCTGCATCCTGCTATTTTCAAGTAGTTAGATCAAAAATCACAACAAATCACAATACTTTGTTTGTTTTCGTTAACTAGTAGTTTTAAAAATTAAATTAAGCATTAAAGTATAGTCCTCATGAGAACAATTATTCGGACGCAAAGATACACTATATTACTTGTTATGATATCGTACTTGCGATACAAAGGTTGTCGCAAAATTAAGAGAAATAGAGATTTGTGAGAATGATGAACTAAAGTGGATGTTTCTCAGCAATTAGAGGTAGGTACAAGGCTAACATGCGAATCTCACATGACATTGAAGTAGCCATAGGATTGTGAAAGCATTCGAAGATGATCACTGGTAAGCATATTTTATACACTTATTTAGATTGTTAAATAAGATTAATTGTAATTAGTTTTGATGACTTGTGACTTAATTTTGTATTAATTGTGTTTGGTAGGTAAAACTCAAGGTAAATTGGTGAAATTGTGCAAAAGGAATGAAATATGGCGCAAAATGAAGAAATACAAATTTGGAGACTCAATCGCACACTTTCAATAGTTGAATCAGACTTCATATTGATGAATGTAAATTTTTTGGATTCAATTAGAAGAAATTAGAAATTGAAGGATTAAAATTGCATAAAAAAGGACTCAAAATGGACAAGGAGCAAAAAGAGGGGACTGAATTACAAAAACAAAAAGAACAGGAAAAAGGAAAAAAGGGTGCCAGCCAATTGTTAATTAACAGAAAGCCAATTAACTAAATGGTGCAACGTGCCAAGTGTACCGACGCCAATTTCGTAATTAAGGCAGAATTTTAATTTCGAATTCTGCTATTCATAGTAAAAACTTCTGGTAGTCGTTCTATATGCCATACAAGTGACAGTTTGTTATTTGATACATTAATGTAGTCGTTTTTTATTATTTCATGCATCAAATAACAAATTGCCACATATAGCCACGTAGGACGGCTACAAATAGTTTTCACTATAAATAGCATTATTCTTTAACTCCAATTGAATTCTTCACGCGTTTGACTCAATTTTCGGAATCATATAAATACAAAACTTGGCCTAAACATTGGGGAACTCTCTCTAGCCTCTTAATATCATATAATATGATAAAATTCATGAAGAACAAAGGGCCAATTGCTATATTTTGAGAGAGAAGATCAAACCCTAATAAGGAATTGAAACCAATTCTATCAAGATTTTGAAGAATTCAAACTTGAAATTGAAGATCTTACGTTTGTTCATGATCTACGTGATGATTTTCCACTATTCTTCTTGTAAATTATATAAAAGTATGACAGGTTAGATCCCTTTTTACATTGAATAAATATGAACCATATTATTTATTTATTTTAATTCAAGATTAGTAATTTAGTATTTCCTGATTAATTTTGCATACCTATTGCATTATTTAATTGTTTGGCCACCAATTTGATAATTAGTTTGCTTGTCATAGTGTTGGGAGACTCACAATATGTTAAGAACGCAGCAAAATTAACATATGTGCAATAGATATTAGAGAGAACATTTATCACGTGTGCAATCATATAACTAATATAAAATTTAATGCATTCTAATAATTTGAATTCGGGTAAGGAATAGATTCCGATTGTTGTTAGGACATATTTAATTTATATTGGAAAAAAATTATATATCATAATTTTATAGTTTGTCAAGAACGCATGAACGGAACTACATTGCAAATCGAGAATTGAAATAAATAGCAATAGGCGGATTCAAAATCTAATACAATCATCCATAATTTGATACAAAAATACTTTTCACCGCTTTTTTTAGACTAAAATCAAATCAAAATCTCTCTTTTGTTTACATAATGGAATTCCATACAAAACTAGTACACTTGAATTGAATTTATTCCCTATGAGACGATACTCTTAACTTATTTTACTACTTGTCAACAACCCCGCTAGCTGCAAACTAAAATGCTATTTTCCTGCTTTATTTTGGTTGTAATGAAAACTGAAATGCTATTGTTCTTGTTTTTGTCATGCTTTGTTTGGTTGTAATGCTTTTGGTTTGTATTCCATATTAATGTGAAGAATTGTTATTATTGACTAGTAATATTTGGGGTGTCAATGTACAGCTTTTGGTGTGAGTAATATTAAATTGGGATTGGGGATTAGTGGGTTGTAATTCGCAATCTTCATCAGTCCACAGTTGATTTGTGTAAAAGCACATAGAAAATAGGGTTTAGATGTCTTAGGTTTAGAATAATATAGGGTTATATATCACATTGTTATACGTTTTCGCAACTAATTCAGATAACAAGATGTGTCATGCAGTCGTTACCAATGAACAGTCAGGCAAGAAGAGATGAAATAGAGGATGAAATTGGAACATCACATTGAACATCTAACTTACAGAACTTGAACACAAAAGCACAACATTCATTAACATCCATCCATTAAATACACATCTACAAGGCTATCGAAACTTTATTTTCCTCCAAAAACCCACATCATTACACACACACACACAAAAACCCAAAACCTAAATCTAAAATCACTACTCTGCCTCTGCAGTTCCAACAGCTATTGTTCGAGTGCATTCATGGATCTCAATAGCCCATGTGTGATCTCCACAAATCTACAGCACAAAGGTGGGTCAAACCACGAGAAGTACCCACAACCTCTATTTTGTCGTAGAAAACTAAAAAAATATCATAGATTGAGCATACTTAGTAAAAAATTGGTTCAAAATTTCTGTTAGAATTTCCATGAGCAACCGTCGTGTGCATGTGAAGAACTTTCTTCTCGGGTTCACTGTCGTCCACGAAGTCTTCTACTCAATCTACATTCCGCATCAGCACAGACAAGAGTCCATCAGAGCTAAGGGTCGAGTGTTGTAGGTACGTACGCAAGAAACGAAGTGGTGTCGGGTAATGAAATGAGGGATATAAAACCCTCCTCTTCGTGTTGGGTAGCTGTTATTAAAAATGAAAATAAAAATTGACGCATTTGCCATTAATTATTAATCCATTTCCCCCCTTTTCCCTGTGATTTAACAGCACACCAGACGAACGCTGACGACGGGGGTGTTTTTCGCACAAAACATATGAGATAGGGAGGTTTTCTGTGATTTCCAATATGAAGGGGGTATATCACAAATTGAAACGTTTACAAGGGTACTCTGCAATTAATCCATGATTTTGATGCGGCAAGTAGAGTAAAATTTTTGCAACAAGTAATCCCGACATGGACAAGGACGATATACTTGTAGAAGAAATATATTGTGAATTTTGTTATAGGTTTCATTGTACTGGGTACTGCTTATATACACATGCATTGACACCCACAGGTTCAAGCTTTCACGGTTTAAACAATATTTAAGATATCGATTACTAGCTATTGACAAATCTAATGAAGGCTGCATACATATGGGACGTTATTCTCAACTCACTAAATCAGTTACTTGTCAACGAAACCATACGCATACGCTTGCGGGTTTCGTTGACAAGTAATAGTTTTGATGAGATAGAGTATCGTCCCACAAGCAATAAATTTCAATTCAAGTTTACTAAATTTTTATGGAATTTGAATTATGCAAATAAAATAGAGATTTTGATTTGATTTTATACTAAATTATCTAAGAAAGCGGTAAAAAGTATTTTTGTATCAAATTATGGATGATTGTAGTGGATTTCGAATCCGTCTATTGCTATCTACTTCAATTCTTGATTTGTAATCTAAATTCATGCGTTTTTTACAATCGATAAAACTATGATATATAATTTTCTTTTTCAAAACAAATTAAATCTATTTTAACCACGACCTGAATATATTCCTACCCCCGAACTCAAATGATTAGAATGTATTAAATTTTAGATTATCGATATGATTGTACACACGATAAATGTTATTCCTAACATTTATTACGCATATGTTAATTTTGCCACATTGTAAACTGTGAGTCTTCCAACACTATAACAAACAACTAATTAACAAATTGGTGACCAAACAATTAAATAATGTAATGAGTGTGCAAAATTAATCAAAAAACACAAGAAATATTAAATTACTAGTCATGAATTAAAATAAGTAAGTAATAGGGTTCATCTTCATCCATACAAAAAGGATCTAGCCTATTATACTTTGAAATAAATTACAAGAATAATAATGGAAAGTCGTCACCTGGATCATGAAAGAACGTAAGAAATCTTGTTCTTCAATTTTAAGGTTGAATTCTTCAAAATTTTAATATAATTGGCTTCAATTCTTTATTAAGGTTTGATCTTTTCTCTCAAATATAGCAAATGATCTCTTTTTCTTGACGAATTTTATGATATTATATAATATTAAGAGGCTAGAAAGAGTTCTCCAATATTTTGGCCAAATTTTGTATTTATAGAAGTCCAAAAATCAAGCCAAACGAAGCCAAGACTTTACTTAAAGAAGAATTTTGGTTCCAAAAGGAAATTTACATATCCAGTCCCTCATTTATGCCACGCGTACGCGTCGACATCATCATTGCGTGTGTGCTATTATACTTTTGGCTCTTGCTATTCAGTCCACTTCTTTAATAATTATTCATCTTAAGCCCTTTTTTCGTGCACTTTAATCCTTCAGCTTCCAATTGAATCCAATAATTTTTCAATTATCGATATTAAGTCTGATTCAACAATTGAAAGTTTGTAATTTAATCCCAAACTTTATATTTATTCCATTTTCGCCCTTTTCGCTTAGTTTGTGCAATTTACCAAATTTGTATCGAGTTTTTACCTAACAAATAAAATTAACATCTAATTAAGTCATAAGTCATCAAAATTAATTACAATTAATCACATTTAACTATCCAACAAATTGTATAAAATATACTCATCAAACATCTCCAAACTTGAACAATTGTTTGTGCTCAAACAAAATAGACTTTGACTTATTATTATTATTTTTTTCAAACAAACATGGTTAGATAATTTACCTTAGGTCTTAGGTTTGGAATTTATGTATCAAAACTATGAATTGCTTCAAAATCACATTGCTGAAATTAATTTGTACTTATCCAATGCGAAATGGATAATTCTATTTGTACTGAATGGGGGTTACCGAAAATGTGCCACCCTCTCACATGCGCGCGGGGCCCATGTGAATAAAAAACTCCCAAATGTGTGTTCCTCACACCCTATTGTGAGTGTAGGTAAAATATTATGTAAAAAAAGAGAGTGTACATGTAGCTTAACCCATGTGAAATCGACGCGTGT
The DNA here is from genome assembly GCA_903798405.1 of Fraxinus platypoda. Lineage (NCBI taxonomy): Eukaryota > Viridiplantae > Streptophyta > Magnoliopsida > Lamiales > Oleaceae > Fraxinus > Fraxinus platypoda. Next base: position 2,215 of record CAIGRT010150538.1, on the reverse strand, counting down.
GTGTGTGTTTGAAAAGTCACACAAAGCATCATAAATTCATAAAGCGATTCAATTCCCTATTCTCAATGGTCAAATATTTTATTTCTTCTCTCGTAAGATTCATACCCCAAACTTATTCCTTTTAACTATTTTCCCAATGTGTAATCTAATGTTGAATTTATATATCAATCCCCAACCTTTCTAGTTTTGTTAAATTTTACTAATTGCAGTTCAATTGATATAAATAAGGATTTTCTTTATTTTTGATTGTTTTAACTTCCGATAATCAACTAGGCTAATAACCTCTCGTCAAATGTTAATTTCTCTAAAATCAAGACGTGTAGCACGATTTTTTTTTTCTGTTTTTTTAATTATTTTTTTCAATTCTATGTGCGGACTTCTCTCCATTAAACTTCTAAATTACCCTTGTAGCGAACTTTTGGCCAATAATTCTCAAGTCAGATGACTATAGGACATCAGATTTTAGATTTCATTGCAGACTTAATTACTCTAGTCATAAAGGTTATGAAAAGACGTTTCAAATTAGAATTTTTTATGCAATGGCATTGCAATGCCCCTTATTAAACACTCGGTCTCGAAAATCGATCCCTAACTCAAGATTTTCATCGTATTGGCATTGGAAAACAAAATTTAGTACACATGGAATCCACATTCATCTTTATGTCTCTTTACAACAGTTTAATCACTCCCAAACTATCCTAGAATTGGTTTAAGGATGTAAAATTTAGTGGTAGTTTGGATTTAGCATCTAAGGTCCACTATTTTTTTTTCCAACCTATTCAAAATTTTGAATCACATTAAATTTTTATGATGTAAAAAATAAATCTTGTGAACAAAAATATCAAGTTTCACATGAATAAGCAGAAATCAACTTAAAATGCAACTTTTCCATAGTTTATAATCTAACAAATGGTTCCAAAATAAAAAATAAAGCTGAAAATAAATTAATTTTATGAATTTTTGGAATTTTCTTGCACGTGAATAAGCTCACAAAACAGTAAAAACAAATAAAAGTCTATGTATTCCTACCCCCAAATTTATAACAAACAGTGTTCTTAATGTCTAAAAATATAACAAACACTATATACAACAATTAAAAGCAAAGAAGGAAAATAAGTACTCTCCTAGTATAAATCTGTAGGTAGTGAATGAATTGGCATAAAAGTGCTAGCGCACTTCCTATATCTTTTCCGTTGTCTAGTGTGTTCAGGTGTAATGTTCTTTCAAAATAATTAGAAAATTAATCATAATGTTCCATTTTATAATAAGCTCATGCACAACCTAAATGGAAATATGGGGATGAAGATACTCTATAATACTGAAATAAAAAAAAATACTAATCCTATATCTAAAAAGCAAAATAAATAAAAGAGAAAAAAATTGGGTTGCCTCCAAAAAAAGCTCTCATTTATAGTCATTAGCTTGACTTTGATATTTTGGCTATTCATGATGGCTTTATAGTTTTTAGCTTGACTTTGAATTTTCTTTTACTTTGTTTTAGGCTATTAATTACATAACTAATCTCTATCTCTCTCTTGGCAATTTATGTAAGATTTCGAAGAAATCGAGCTCCTACTATGAATCCCGATATTGAAAGACCTTCAAACAATGAAGAAGAGAACAGAGATAAAAAAGAAAAATGAAAAATGACGGAAAATCAAAATCAAAATCAAATTTAATTACCACCAGATTCGCCAAAACAGCAAGATCCACCAAGAGCAACTACCAACCGTGGAGAAGCTCTTACAGATTATTTAAATCACATACATTTCCTGTGCAACAAACTATTGTTATCCACCTTCCGGACAGATGTCATCAGGTTCTCTAGAAAATCAATTGAAAATTTTGAATATATTCAAACTTTCTTCATACTTTGCAAGGCGATTAGTCACAAGGCATGTCAGCTGTCGCTTTTTTACTATGCCTATTTCCTCATGCTTTAAAGGAAGACGCATGAGAATGGCTAATCTTACTACTTCTTGGGAGCATCGTTTCAGGGCATACATGGTACATATTTTCACATTGAAATTCTTTACGCCTTCTCGAGTCCGTCAGATCAAAACTGAAGCATATACATTCAAGTAAAAGAACCTCGAAGCTATCCAGGAGCATGATAAAGATTCAAGAATTATTTCAGAAAGTGCCTTAATCTGGATTTTGTTTTAGGATTACCGAGGACTCAAAGTGGTAAGGACAACATATTTGTTGTTGTTGA
>CAIGRT010150530.1:0-14674 GCA_903798405.1 Fraxinus platypoda | reverse complement strand
GGCCCAATTTTGGGAGTTCGCCTCAGGCCCCGAAAATCACAGGATCAGCTCGGCTGTATACACTACCGCCCTGTGACGGCAAACCTTCTTTCATTGTTGAAATTTCAAAGAGCCGGTGTGGCCATATAATTATTCGCATGCGCGGTGCTTTTAATTTCAACCAATGTTTAGTTTAGTCCCCAATTTTTCTATAATGTGATTCTTGCATCTTATTTTCTTGTAATTTTGATCCTTCAGCTTCCATTATGGCCAATTGAGTCCATGCATTTTTCCAATCACGATATTAAGTCAAATTCAGCTATTTGAAGTGTGCAATTTAGTCCCGAGAGTTTGGATTTCTTCATTTTTCGTTCTTTTTGTCTAATTCTATCAATTTTCCTCGAGTTTTTTCCTAACAAATAAAATTAAAATATAATTAAGTCATAAGTTAACAAAATTAATGACAATTAATCACATTTAAATGTATATATCAAACACTCCCAAATTTGAACAATTGTTTGTCCTCAATTAAAATAGACTTTGACTTAAATAAATTTTTTAACAAACGTAGTTAGATAATCCGCCGTTGGTCTCAAGAGACTTTATGTATCAAAACTATAAACTGCTTCAAAATCATATTGCTAAAATTAATTTCTACTTATCCAATGCAAATCGATGTGTGTGTGTAAAATCCATGTAAAGTATCATAAATTCATAAAGTGATTCAAATATCGACCTTCAATGGTCAAATTTATCCTTATGCTCTTGTAAAATTCGCATCCTAAACTTTATTCTTTTAACTATTTTCCCAATGTGTGATTTAAGGCTGAATTATATATATATTACTAATCATCACCCTCTCTAGTTTGATTAGACTTTACTAATTGCAGCTTACATACATCAACAAATGAGGGCTCTCTTTGTTTTTGATTGTTTCAACCCTAAAAAATCAACTAAATAATAACCCCATGTCAAAGTCTAATTCTCTAAAATAAATGTTTGGGGGATTAATCAATGTATGTATTGGTTAGCCATTCTTGGGTTATCGATTCGATATTAGAGCAAGGTACTCATTTTAAAAATTAAGATTCTACAATCTTGAGCATTGACTAACTACAATCTTCAAAATCTTGAGGGGCATTCCACTAACAGCCATCCTTTCTTTGATGACACGCATTAAAATTATTGGAAAAGTTAGGATGATGATATACATTTAATCAATATATTATAATATATTATGTGCCTACCAAAACTATTAAAATTGATGTCAAACCCAATCAAATCATTCCAAAATCTAGAGAGGAATATGACGAAGATGATAAAATAAAATTATCCTTGAATGCTAGAGCCAAAAATCTACTTAATCACATCTTAGATATAAATGAATTTAATCGTATTAGCTCGTGTGATTCCGCATATGACATTTGGCATGCATTGTAAGTTACTCATGTTAGTACTAGTAAACTAAAGGAAACTAAAATTAATCTCTTGGTTAAAGAATTTGAGATTTTTATTTTGAAAGAAGATAAACAATTGTTGACATGATTACTCGCTTCACCGATATTGTTAATTGCCTCAAAGGGTTTTGTTGGCATCCGACCTCCGAAGTTGCTGAGTACAGTTTGATAAATGCATTAAGCTCATGCTAATGTGAACTCGGATATGTGAGATCAGCTCGGACTACGTTATTTACTGAGGTTATGGGGACATAATGATTGAAGATTCCTTATTTATTGTACAAATGGTCAATCAACGAGTGACACATGGAAGGCCTTACATCAGCGCCCACAAATTCGACAAATTGTAGGTCTTAGCTTCCTTCCCTAAGTAAGTCATTTATTACTGGGGACTACATGTAAGGTGAACTCATGATGACCTGACAGGCCGAGCTCATTAACCAATCTAAGCATGCCAATAATGTACTCCCTCAGTTCGGCACTGTAGCTGATAAGATAGGAAAATAAAGTATGCATGTAGATCATTCCCTATAAAAAGGGTAGGGAGAACATCGAGAAGAGAGAGGTATTTCAAACAATTCAAATTTCAAATATCTCATTGAACAAGAAGAAACACATTTGTGATTAACTCTTGTAATTTGAAAATTGCTATCCATCAAGTTCTTACTTTCCCCTTAAGTTGGCTTGAATTTCGTTCCTGCAATTTTCAACATCAACAGTTTGGCGCTAGAAAGAGGTCCACCTAGCTTGTAAAAGCAGCCCTATCTCTCCATAAAATCTACGAAGAAATACCATTATGGATGATTTTTCAACATGTAAAAATCAATCCCACACTCGTCCTGAACAAACCAGCAATCCACAAAATGTTGGAAGAAGAAGAGGTCAAAATGAAGCTGCTGACCCCCAAATGACCATGATGATGGAAGCTACAGAAAAGTTGACAAATGTAGTCAACATGTTGGAACAAAACCAAACTCACGTTCTACTGCAAGACACCAAGGTGGAATCTCCACACGGTGAAAAAACTAGACGACTTCCCACCAGGAGGACTCTTCAGTTCTCAAGAAAAGAATCCTCTAAAAGTCGAACTGAAGAGGTTATGAGCTCTCCCATAACAGCAAAGCCAGCCGCTAGGAAAACTAATAGTGTATTTGATAGATTGGGCTCTTAAGACTCCCTAACACCTACGAGTAAACATGACGAGCCCCGTATCAAACGCTCAGTAGGACAACCAGAGCCTAAAATGAGTGCCTTGAGAAAACATATTGCTGATTTGGAAGCTAAGGACAAAGGAAACACGGAGGAATATCTCACGAAACGCCTTTCTCCCTTTACTGAGGATATCCTTACTGAACCTTTGCCTAAAAAGTTAAAGATGCCACAACTGACCAGGTATGGAAAAGAAGTAGATCCTCTTAGCCATTTAGACAAGTACACTTCTTGGATGGACCTACAAGGAGCAGGAGATGCCATAATGTGTCGTGCCTTTCCATTAACTTTAGGAGATAAAGCTCAAAGGTGGTTCAGAAGGCTACATCAAAGATCCATAAAAAATTGGAATGACCTCGCCATAGCATTCCTAGCTCAATTCGTGGGTTCTAAAGTAAGAACTACACCTAAGGAGCGCCTGGTAAGCATCAAGCAAGGAAAAATTGAATCACTTAAAAGTTACCTCAGTAGATTCAATAAACAGTCCATGGAAGTTGAAAAGATCTCTGATGATGCTGCTCTTATGGCAGTCTTTTTCGGATTAAGGCCTAGAACGAAGTTCTGGTGGTCTATATATGAGGACGGACATCGAACATACCACGAGATCCTGAATTGAGCTGAAAAACATATAAGTGCTGAGGAACCCACATCAGACCCGGACGAACCCAAAGTAAACACACCTCATTTACATCAAGCAAATGAGAAAATAGTGGATAAAGACTTTAATCGCGAAAAGGGCAAAGATAGGAGGGACCGAGGTCATCTTAAGCCTTATCCTAACAGATTTGATGAGTATCATCCACTAAATGACACGTTGGAGGAAGTCTTCTTACAAGCAGAAGAAAAAAAAAGTTTCGTAAACCCCTATCTCAGAAAAATGAGTTAACAGGGAATAACCCAAGGAGGTATTGCTGATACCACATGACTACATGACACAACACTAACAACTGTAGAAATCTACAGGAAGAAGTGGAATCTTTAATTCAACGGGTCCATATGTGAGAATTTGTGGCTAAACTTGGAGAGATTAACCGAGCGATACTCAACAACCTAATCAACGAGGAGTGGCCCCGCGAGTTCAGCCAAGTCCTCAAGTTGGGGATCATTTATCTGGAGCCAAGATCAGAACCCTAGTAAGTGGCAATCAATGCCTTGAAGGATCCAGAAGAGTAAGGCGTAGATAAGCACGCGATGCCCGCATATGGCAAAATTACTAGAGCCCAACACTAATACTGTGTCCTATTCAGAATAGTTTGGATTTTCGGAAGAAGATTCGTACAGGATTTTGCAGGACCAACGTGATGCCCTGGTAATAACCATGGTGTTGCTGGGGTACAAGTATATTGGACTCTAGTAGATAATGGAAGCTCAGTCAATGTGTTGTACTCCCAAACTTTAGAATAGATGGGGATCCAAGAACGTTACCTCCAGCCATATTCCAGGAGATTGCAAGGGTTTTCTGGTGATCCTATTGAAGCTCGAGGTCAAATTGTTCTAAATGTGGAATTAGGTGAGCTCCGTTGCCAAAGGAAAATCCTAGCAGATTTTGTTGTTGTCTACCTTCCTTCCAACTACAACGTCATATTAGGGAGACCTATACTGCATGAATTACAGGCCACTACCTCAATACATCATTATTATATAAACTTTTTACTCCAAGCGAAATTGGTATAGTACGCGAAAATCAAGTCGAGGCAAGGGCTTGCAACGTTGATCTACCTAGTCCTCAAATTCGAATGTTGAAAAGTGAACAAAATAATCGAGCAGGGAAGTCAACGTTTAAAAGACCTATTGTTGCCGACTTCTCTAGGATCGTCATTACTGAGAAACATCGCAGAAAGGCGACTGATGATCAACTTTCGTTTGATGATAAGGAAACATATCTGCATCCCTATCGTGGAGTTATGGTAATTTTAATACCTGTTGCCAGAGATATCATTCCCAAAGTTCTAGTTGATACAGGAAGCTCTCTCAACATACTCTATGTTAACATGTTGGAATGGATGGGAATTCCTTTAAGTTTTGTACAACCATATCCTAATATGGTTCTAGGCCTCAATGGCGCCCTCACCAAAGCAAAAGGGTTGATCAAGCTCTCTGTTGAGGTCGGTGAAGCTCCACGCCGAACTAAACTGAATGCTGAGTTTATAGTGTTCGATTCCAATTCACCTTATGACGCCATCATGGGGCAACCTCTGTCATTTGATCTCAGAGCAATTGTGTCAATGTACCACTACTCCCTCAAATTCCCTACGCCTCATGGCATAGGGCAACTTAAGGGGAACATGGACATTGCTGAGAAGTGTCGGATAAGGAGTTACTCAACTAAAAAGGTTAAACATTTTTCCCCAGAAGTTCATATGATATATCAGATCGAATCCAATCTCAATCCTCTGGACCTACGTATAAGGGTAAAAGGATGAGAGCCAATGGAGGAGCTGGATAAAGTGGAGGTCGGACCAGGCGATCCTCCGAAAGAACTCAGAATAGGCTATGACCTGCAATCACCCATTCAAGGTCATATCATTAAGTTTCTCCAACAGAACCTCGATGTTTTTGCTTGGAATCATTCTGTCAGACCCAGGAGTCATTTGCTACAAGTTGGATATTGATCCTATGGTGCAGCCTAGACAGCAACGATGTCGATCTCTGAATCCGGAAAGATACGAGGCCTTAAACAAAGAGGTGCAAAAATTACTTCGTAATGGATTTATCCGCGAAGCAAAATATCCAAGATGGGTTGCTAACCCAGTTCTTGTGAAGAAGAACAATGGAGATTGAAGGATGTGCATAGATTTCACCGATCTGAACATAGCATATCCTAAGGATAGTTTCCCGCTACCAAGGATAGACCAAATGGTAGATGCAACAGCAAGACACAAGCTACTTAGCTTCATGGATGCATATTCAAGGTATAACCAAATTCCTATGTATGAGCCGGACCAGGAACACACCGCTTTTATAACTGACTGAGGTCTTTACTATTACAAAATGATGTCTTTCGGTCTTAAAAATGCGGAAGCCACCTATCAACGTCTGGTTAATTCCATGTTTGCCGAGCACATTGGTAAAACCATAGAGATATATGTTGATGATATGTTAGTAAAGAGCGCAGATGTCAGGAACCATCGACAACATCTTGCAGAAATGTTTGAAATCCTAAGGAAATATGGGATGAAATTAAACCTGCATAAGTGTGCCTTCGGTGTGAGATCGAGAAAATTCCTAGGTTATCTAGTGAATCGCCAAAGAATCGAAGCAAATCTAGGGAGGATCCGAGCTATCATTGAAATGCATCTCCCAACAAAGCCTAAGGAAGTTCAAAGTTTAACTGGGCGAATAGCTGCCCTCAATCGTTTCATGTCAAAGTTGACTGACAAGTGTAAACCCTTCTTCGATCTCTTACGAGGAAGAAAGAAGTTCGAATGGACTCATGAATGCCAGCTCGCTTTTGATGAATTAAAACGACAACTGGCGCAGCCACCGGTGCTATCAAAACCAAAAGCAGGGAAAGTGCTGATTTTATATCTTAGAGTGTCCGAACATGCTGTTTGTGCTGTTCTGGCTAGAGAAGAGGAACGAATACAGCATCCTATTTACTATGTAAGCAAAGCTCTTCATGAAGTCGAGCTCCGTTATTCCTTCTTGGAAAAATTGGCCTATGTTGTAGTTATGGCAGCAAGGAAGCTGAGGCCCTACTTTTTGGAACATCCAATTGAGATTCTAACAAACTACCCGTTAAGGCAAGTGCTACAAAAGCCTGATACTTCAGGTCGGATGGTTAAGTGGGCCGTAGAACTTGGGCATTTCAACATACGATATAAGCATCACAGCTCCATCAAGGGTCAAGCTCTCGCTGATTTTGTTGCGGAGTTCAATTCGGACCTAATAGAAGAACATTCACAAGACACTCCATGTGAACTGTTCATTGATGGATCTTCAATAGAAGCTCGATCTGGGGCTAGAGTTGTCTTGATTAGTTCGAATCACTAGATATTCTGCGAAGCATTATTGTTTGACTTCCAAGCTTCGAATAATGAGGCTGAATACGAAGCCCTTATAACGGCGATAAGAATTGCGAAAGACATGAGAGTGGCTCATCTGATAATTTACAGTGCCTCACAATTGGTGGTCAATCAAGTCAACGAATCTTACCAAGCCCAGGAGGAAAGAATGAACAGCTATCTCCAGATTGTTAAGCAAGAGTCAAAAAAATTTCAAACTTTGATAGTCAAACGAATTCCCCGAACTCAAAATGCTCACGTCGACGCCTTAGCTTGTCTGGCAACAAGCGAAAGGGTAGAAGAGTTTAACAACATTCCAGTAGGAAGGATTTTCATCCGGCTATCGAAAGGTTGGAGATCGTCTCTATAATGATTGACCACAGGCCAATATGGATGGATACAATTAGTTCCTACCTGAAAATAGGTTTATGCCCAGAAGATCCTGTTAAGGCGAGAAAACTTCGGGTGAGGTCAGCACGGTTCACATTGATTGACAATGTTCTCTACAAACGAGGATATTCTGTGCGTTTGTTGAGATGCTTGAATGAAGAGGAGGCACTTTATGCTTTGCAAGAAATACATGAAAGAGTGTGAAAATCATGCCGGTAGACAATCGTTGGTTCATAAAATAATGTGACAAGGATGCTTTTGGCCCACCATGAAGAAGGATGCGTTGGAATTTGCTAGGAAATGTGATAAATGCCAACGATTCGCTCTTAACTTAAAACTCCCACTAGGAGAACTGAGCTATGTAATGGTGCATTGGCCCTTCGGGTTGATCTGATTGGTCCCATGCCTACTAGAAAAGGAGGAACCGAGTTTGCAATTATCGTAGTGGATTACTTCACTAAATGGATGAGGCTGAACCTTTAGCTAAGATAACCGAGCAAAAGACCACTGACTTCATGTGGAAGTCCATTATATGCAGATTTGGAATACCACATTCCATTGTAACTGACAATGGAAAACAATTTAACAATATTTGCTTTGCTAATTTTTGTGAAGAATTTGGCATACGAAAGTACTTCTCCACGCCAAACCACCCTCAAGCTAACGACCAAGTTGAAGCAATCAATAAGATCATCAAGCACATGCTGAAAGCTAAACTTGATGCTCTTAAGGGAGGATGGGTTGAGGAACTCCCTAGCGTACTATAGTATTATCGCACTACTTCTAGGAATAGCATCGGAGAAACCCCTTTCTATTTAGCTTTCGTGGTGGAAGCTGTCATCCCACTTGAGATAGGGATTCCTTCTATTCGAACGATGATGTATCATGAGGAAGGAAATGACAAGGCATTGCGAGAAGAACTAGATCTAGTAGAGAAGAGAAGAAATAGGGCTAAAATCAGGAACGTCGTATACAAGCAACGTAATGCGAGATACTATAACGAGAAGGTCAGGAAATGGGAGTTCGAGGTCGGTAACCTAGTGTTAAGGAAAAGTTTTCTGGCTACAAGAGAACCTAGCTCTGGATCTCTTGGACCTAACTGGGAAGGTCCTTATAGAGTAACCACAGTACTACTTAAAGAGGCTTATGAGCTGGAAGACATAAAGCGCATACCCCTGCTACATCCTTGGATTGCAAAACATCTTAAGAAATACTACCAGCAAAAAGTAAATGTATTTCGTATTGCACATCTATTATCTATAATAAAAATGTGTGTTTTGCTAAAAAGAAAATATACAAAATTGGAGCAGGCTGAACTAAGGTTGCATGTGCTGCAACACTTAGAAAAATTTCCTAAACGAGGAAATCATTAAAGCCCTGCTCAAGAACAGGCCGAACCAAGGTTGCATGTGCCGCAACACTTAGAAAAATTTTCTAAATGAGAAAATCATTAAAGCACTGCTCAAGAGCAGGCCGAACTAAGGTTGTATGTACTGCAACACTTAGAAAAATTTCCTAAACGAGGACATCATTAAAGCCCCGCTCAAGATCAGACCGAATTAAGGTTGCATGTGCTGCAACACTTAGAAAAATTTCCTACACGAGAAAATCATTAANAGAAAAATTTCCTACACGAGAAAATCATTAAAGCCCTGCTCAAGAACATGCCGAACTAAGGTTGCATGTGCTACAACACTTAGTTCAAATGGAAATAACAAGGTTCATTCCTCACGGATCTTACAAAAATAGCAAAAATAATAACGTATTGCATAAACAGAAGGACTAATTGACATTCATTCATCAATAAAACAAAATTACAAGTAAAGCTCCAGAAGAAGTTTCAAAAGTTTGACAAAAGCCAAAAACAATAAAAACAAAAACTAAGAGGCTGGTGGGTCTTGTAGAGGAAGGAACTCATGCTCCACATCTTCATCGGCAGACGAGATCTTATTTTTATAGGCCTCCACCAAGAAAAAAGTATTGAAGTTCGACATCTCTTTATTGATGTGCTTTATTATTTCTCCTAGGGCCACAATGTAAGCATCTTGAGCTAACGCGTCAAACTCAAGAGGCCCTCCATTCCTGTACTGCCCTGGAAGCCCTGACCTCAGCTTCAACGGCCCTCGTGTTGGCTTTCTCAGCTCTTTTCTCAGCCTCATCAGCCTGAGCTTTTTCTTTGTCGGCCTTTTTCTTTTCATTTTCAGCTCGGGTAGTGGCTTCCCCCCTCCCCCCCAAATTTGCAGAGCTCTGTTATCATCCATGAATTTGAGCTCTATGGTCAACCTGGTGTTTAGCTCCACCCCCATTTTATTTAAGCGATCTTCGTAATCCCTCTCATTCTTAGCAAATTTCGCCTTCTCTGCCTCCGTCTTGTCAAATAGTGCCACGACTTGATCTTTCACTTTGAGCATTTTGACTAGCTCTACCTTCACCTGAAAACAGAAAAATAATTTGAGTCATAGATCACAACACTTAATTAAAACATGAAACAGTTAAGCTTGAAAGATTACCTTCTTTACCACAGACATCATGTATAAGATTGATCCATGACTATGGAGTTGAGCCGAAATTATTGCCTCGCCCACTAGTATATCAGTAAGAAATTGCTGCTCCCGTTCATTCCAGCTTCTAGTAAGGAGTGTAGTAGATTCCCTAAAGGGAGATGGAAGTGCTGAGGTAGACTCCCTAGAGAGAGATGGAGCCCTGAGAAAATCCAGTAGTATCTTAGGTCGACGACCTATCAAGTTGTCGACTTTTAGCCTTTGTAAATCCCAACACCTTTCTTGTACCATTGAGGAGCTAGTCCTGGTGGTAGCAGAGACTGGAGAAGGAGCTGGTGGAGTGGGAGTTGATTGTAAAGGAGATGAGGCCACATGAGTGGATTTAGACGGTAGCTCCACAGAACGAAGCCGTTTCAAAGGTTGTTCAGCCTCAACTTCAAGTTCGACCTCCTCAGGTTAGTTCACGACCTTGACCGAAGCTTCTTTCCTTTTATTCTTAGCAGCTGCTGCTGCCTTCGCTGCTTTTGCTGCTTTGTAGCCCAACATATTTGGATCTTGACCTGAGATGAAAATTAGTAAACATCAGTACTACGTCCAAAGTGCATATTAATTGGAATATATCAAATATACTTACAGGAAGAACTTGGGATTGAAGTCGTGGATCGGGTTGATGCTGAGGTCGGTGGAAAAGACCGAAATAGCCCTGCCTGAAACAAACTTGTGTTCGAAATCACAAATTTGCAAGACCTTTATTTCTTGGAGAGAGCTCTAATAGTATCGGCTTGTTTTTGTATGGCTGAGCTCAGGGTTGCTTTCTTGTAGTTTGCAAGGAAAAATTAAGTTAGTGGATGAACTTAACACGAAAGCAGGAAAAGATATCAAAGGTGATTTTCACTTACATAATGGGTGATAGAGAGTAGGGACTACATCCTCTCTATTCACCTCGGTAGGATGGAACTACCATTCTCCCAGAACAAAGAAGAACTCCTATTTCCACTTTTTTTATTGAGGAGGGAGTATCCAACACTAAAGGACCCCCGTCTTAGGCCTAACACTGGCATACCACCATCCCGTATTTTCCCATCCTCTTTAAATGTAAAAAGAGAATTGAATTGAGCTACACTTAGCTAGGGATGACCTAATTGATCCCACAAAATTAAGGTCGCCACTAAGGTTCTTTACCCACTAGGGCAGAGTTGGGTAAGAGCTATTCCCCACGAAGAAAGAAGTTTACGTTTAATCCTAGGGAATGGGAGTCTTAGACAACCTTGGAGAATAGCTGAATTTAAAGCTACACATCCTGTTAGCGGAGTGTTAGCTCGGTCAGATGAGGTCGGTATTACTAACTCTACCAAGCTAGGAATACTATACTTAGCCCTTAAACTGGCAAGCATATCTCCCATAACCACCGACCTATAAGAATCTACCCTCAATTCCTGAGTATTTTCTTCACTACCCTCCTAAGGTCTGACCTTTTCCGTTTCACGATTTTGGTCTATATTCCTAGAAGTATTTGTTTGTTCTGGGTAAACCAAAATGATGGGGATAGGTGTCAATACTTTCTGGCAGTCTGAACTAGTAGAAAGAGAAGACAAAGAAGGTATTGTTTCTTTCTGTCAGTCACCCCAGGAATGTACCCTCGATTCGTCTGAACTCATATAAACAATCGAGGTAAAAATCAACGAAAAGGGAAAAGACAGAAAAGTATTTTCATTAAAAGGAATACCTAAAGATGGGCGACCTTACTCAGAAAATAGATAAGAACGCGAAGTAAATTTTTAGAAAGCGAAAAGTTTGAAAAAAGGAAAGTAAAAGTAAGCAAATGAAGGGGTAAAATTCATTTAAAGGAAAGGAATATTAAAAGATGTGATCTGGACCGTCAGATGAAGGAATGGAGGGAAAATAAATGGTTGGATTTAATTATTTCAAGACGACGTCGTTTCGCTGAGGCTTCTAGAGGAAAAAATTGAACGTGCATGACAGCTCATTCACAAGTTACAGTGTGACACTTGTGCATGCCATTTATTGCTGTAATGATTGTGGAAATGGAAAATGTACCAGTTGCACTCAAGGTCAGTCAGTCACCTAGGCAAGCACTAACCTGTGGGGGTAATTGTTGGCATCCGACCTCCGAGGTCACTGAGTATAGTTTGATAAATGCATTAAGCTCTTGCTAATGTGAGCTCGGATATGTGAGATCATCTCGGACAACGTTATTTACTGAGTTATGGGGGACAAAATAATTGAAGATTCCTTATATATTGTACAAACTGTCAATCGACTAGTGACATATGGAAGGCCTTACATCAGCGCCCATGAATTTGACCAATTGTAGGCCTTAGCTTCCTTCCCTAAGTAAGTCATTAATTACTGGGGACCACATGTAAGGTTAACTCATGATGACCTGAGGGCTGAGCTCATTAACCAATCCAAGCATGCCAATAATGTACTTCCTCAGTTCGGCACTGTAGATGATAAGACATGAAAATAAAGAATGCATGTAGATCATTCCCTATAAAAGGGTAGGGAGAACCTCGAGAAGAGGGAAAGAGATTTCAAACAATTCATATTTCAATTATCTCATTGAACAAGAAGACACACATTTGTGATTAACTCTTGTAATTGAAAATTACTATCCATCAAGTTATTACTTTCCCCTTAAGTTCGCTTGAATTTCGTTCTTGCAATTTTCAACGTCAAAAGGTTTGATCGAAAATTTACTAATGGTGAACTTGTAAGTAAAATGCTCAGGTCACTATCGGAAGAATGAAGCTCATTAAGGATGTTGATAGAAAATACCAAAAGATATCAATTCATATCATTTGGAAGATCTTTATGGAACATTGATAACATACGAGCTCAACAATGTCGAGATTAAGGAGAAAATGAGGAAAAACAAAGAGGAATCGAATGAGTCTCCTAGCGCCAAATTGCTAGAACTACAAGTTAAAATATGAGTGATAAAGAGCTCGATGATCTAGTCCTTCTTGTCAAAAATTGAGAGGTTTTCGAAATAATCGGAGATGCCAAAAGAAAGAAGAAAATGGTGAAGAAACGAGTAAGAAAATAATTTGCTATGATTGTGACAAACCCGGGAGAACCGAGTACCCAAACAAGAAGAGAAATATATATATAAAAAAAAAAACACACTTCAAGCAACATGGGATAAAAACGATGATGATGATGATGATGATGATGATGATGATGATGATGATAGTCAAGAAGAAATTGTCAACATGTGCTTCATGACAATCGAAGATGAGGTAAACTCTATTGAAAAATCTTCATATGATGATTTATCTACCTCATATGATAAAATTATTGAAGAATTTGAAAAGCTTGCTTTAAATTGCTCTATTTTTAAATATATGATGATTTATCTACATCCTATAATGAAATTCTTGAAGAATTTGAAAAACTTCCTCTAAATAACTTTATTCTTAAAAAGAAGCACTACTTATTGAAAAGTGAAATGAAGAAAATTTTAGAAACTCAAAAGGAAAATATTAATTATGACTTATCGATTAAGAAAATTTCTTACTTGAAAGAAAGTTGAAGACTTAACTAAAAATATTTGTAAATTTACTCAAAATAAGAAGAATTTTGATTTAATGATTGGTGATCAAAAGTATGTTTTTGATAAACGAGGAATTGGCAATAAATCATTTTTAAAACAAAAAATCTTTCAAAAATCTATTTGGCAAAATTTCAAACAATCCTTATTCAAAAAAGATGATGTATAATGTATATTAACAGATTGCAAAGAGGCTACACTTTGAAAGTAAGAACAAGTTGAGCATCCACTATCCAAGAACCATTTGCTCTTCATCTTCTTTGATTCCTACAAAAATAATTCAATTTTTGATCTTTGGTACCCATACAAGTTTGGGTCACCCAAATTTGTATGGGTACCAAAGATAAAAAATTGCATTATTTTTGTAGGAATCAAAGAAGATGAAGAGCAAATAGTTCTTGGATAATGGATGCTCAAGACATATGACCAGGAGTAGAATGTTACTATCAAATTTCAAAGTAAAGGATGGATGTCATGTCACACGGTGATAATGCAAAAAGAAAAATTATTGGAATTGGAAACATTGGTAATCATTCTTCTCCTTCTATTGAAAACATGTTATTAATAGATAACTTCAAACATAATTTTCTTAGTATTAGTTAATTATGTGATAAATACTATCATATTAAATTCGATTCTTCTAAATACCTTATTAAGGACGCTACATCCAAATAGGTGATGCTTATAGGGAGTCATAGCAATAATGTGTATATTATAAATATCGAATTTGAAAGTGATGAAAAATGTTTATCGAGTTTCAAGGAGGATACTTGGTTGAGGCATAGAAGATTAGGCCATGTTAGGATGGATCTTCTTTCAAAATTCTCCAAAAAATATTTTGTTGAAATTCTACCAAATTTAAAGTTTGATAAAGATAAAATTTGTGATACTTGTCAATTTGATAAATAAGTAAAAAGCTTTTTTAAGCCTAAACTATATTTTTCGACTACAAAACCACTTCAACTACCCCACGTACATCTTTTTGGACCTTCTAGAATCGCTAGCTTAGGCGAAAAACATTATACCTTTGTCATTGTCGATGACTTCTCTAGATGGGTTCTATTCCTAAATCTTAAAAATGAAGTTTTGAATACATTCAAACACTTTTGGGCCGAAGCCGTTAACATTGCTTGCTATATTGTAAATAGAGTTTTAGTTAGTCGAAAGAAAATTAAAACCTCCTATGACCTTTAGAAAAATAGAATTCCAAATATCGACTATTTCAAAGTTTTTAGTTGTAAATGCTTTATTGTAAGCACAAAAGAAAACTTCAATAAATTTGGTTCAAAATCCGATATTGGAATTTTTATAGGTTACTCATCAACTAGCAAAGCTTATGGAGTCTTTAACAAGAGAACTCTAATCATTGAAGAATCTATGCATGTTACTTTCGATGCAACTAATCTTCTTGATCGTGATAAATGTATCGCTAATGATGTAGGATTGGAAACTCCTTTTGAACAAATGGATATTCAAGATCAAAGCAATGAATATTCAAAAAAGGAAAACAAGGAAGCAGTAAACGTTCAACAAAGTGAAGTAGAACCTATCGAAATATCA
>CAIGRT010150505.1:0-14655 GCA_903798405.1 Fraxinus platypoda | reverse complement strand
CAATCTGCTGCTCGCGCGAACTGAGCGTCGCGACTCAGTTCAGATGCGGTGACGACGCTTTCATGAGAGAAGACGAGATGAGGGATGAAGAGAGAAAGAGAGCGGCGGCGAGAGGAGCGCCGCTGTAGCCGCTTCTTGTGACGGTAGCTCTGACGGAAAGAGGCGACTTGGCTGGGAATGTTGAGAGATAGGAGATCGACGAGAGGGAGGAGAGGTAGGGAAAGAATGGGTTTGGGACAAATGAGGTGGGGGAGGGGATTGATAAATTAGAGTTTTAATAGAGCACCTAATTTTTGCAAAAATAAACTTCAAACCTGATTTTTTTTAAAAGTTATACCTCATTTTTAAAAAAAGGTCAAAGTAAACCTCTGGTTTTATGTAATTTTCCCATTGTAGAATGTGACAATAGAATTTAGCCCATGTTTGACACATATTCTTTCAAAATATATTCTTTCAAAACTTATTTTCAACCACACATTCTTCAATAAAATAATATCTTCTATCACATCAATAACATTTCCTTACTTTTTAACCACATATTTCCCGTCATATCACTATTTAAAATATATTTATTTCTCAATAATATCCATCAAACATACCCTCAATATTGATATCAATAGAAGTGTTTAATATAAAAATTTCCAAGTAAAAAGTCAAATATCCGTGTTGAATATGTTTGTTTTATTTTTATTTTTATTTTTGTTTTGACTTTCTTGACACTTAATTGAGATTAAACAAATACTTTAACTTTGTTTAATCCTTGTCATTAGACAAGACTTTTGAAAAATTAAAAGTTAGTTATGATATTAAGAAGTTGCTTTTGAACATATTTAAATAATTTTTTAAAATTATTTTGTCCGACTAAAAAAGTTTTTAGAAGAAGTTGACCTAAAGTAATTTTATTAGCAAGCTCTTCTACAAGAAAAGAAGAATAAACAAAACTCATATCAAATGAACCTCAAGCTCTCGTTTGCCTCCCATTAAAATTGTAATACATTTTTTTCTTTCTTCTTTTTAACCAAACATTTTTCAATAAAATAAATATTACACGTAAATCGAAAATTTTTCATATTTTTTCAACCAAACATTCTCCAAAAAAACACTATTCTAAAAATTATAAAAATGGGGGCTAAATCTCCTATGAGACAAAGATTGGTAATTATTGAAAGAGATGTTATTTTTAATTGAATGACAAAAAGGAGTTTTTTTTTTCTCTTTAATTAATTTCCAATAAATATTTACTTAGAATATTCAACTTTACCAACCTTAGGTTACAACCTGAGATTTACGTCTAGAAATAACATGGAGTTCTACATTTAAGATATAAATATAAAATAGAGGAAATTGCAAAAAAATCTACTTTTACATAATCATTTGCAAAAATGTCCAAAAAAANAATAACATGGAGTTCTACATTTAAGATATAAATATAAAATAGAGGAAATTGCAAAAAAATCTACTTTTACATAATCATTTGCAAAAATGTCCAAAATTTCTTCAATGTCCATTTTACTATAATATAGATCAAAATACCATCACTAACAATTTTAAATTCCTCAATGAAGACAAAATTATTTATATAATTAAAAATTGTATTGACCAATAATAACTTGACACATAATCTATACTACTCATTTTAATAAGTATCATGTCAATCATGCATTAATTGTCAACTTCTCCCTATAAGTAGATAAATAAAATATTTATGAAATGTCGATAAGTACACTTAAAATGTCAAGAATATTATGAAATGTAGATAACTCTCATGTTCAGAACGAAATCTCGTTCTAAACAAATGAAGTGTTAAGTGTCAAGATAAAAATTATCGAAATGTCGATAATAGCCTTTAAAATGTCGAGAACGTCATGAAATATAAAAAATAACAACTATTAAACACAACATATCAACAAAAAAAGATTTCAAAGAAAAAATAATTTCTACCGAAAATTGTGGAAAGTCTAATCAACTGCAAATTTGGATAAGATTAAATTTCTCGAAATGAAATTATATGATTTTCTTATGAATTGGAAGCATATAATTATTTTTTAGTGTTAATGACTTTTCTACTTTATCTTTTTCATTTTTTTCCGAAAATTCTTAATCAATACCTAATAGATAATAAAAACAAATGAATCCATTAGATATTAGTTAGTATTAATGTAACTTCTCATAGAAGCTACTTATTCTTCTCAAAATTCGTGATAAATTGAACAAAAAATTATTTCATTTTTCACTTGAGGGTATAATTAGACAATTTGATATCAAATTTGACCATTTTTACAAAAATTATCAAAATTAGACACTTTTTAATTGAGAAACATAAAATTGGCCATTTTTGTGAATTGCCCCCTATCCATAATAATCCCTTTTCCTTCAGTTTTGTCTTGAAATATACGTCCGTTCCTATGATCCTATCAATCAATCACAGCTACCTTCTATTTCTGAACTGTCAAACTTTGAACAAGAAACTAACAGTGCCCTATGCAAACGAATAGGAATAGGAATAATCTTAAAATCTGTACCAATAACACATAGCAGCTACTGTAATCTTGGGAAAAACAAAACCAACTTTAATTCTGTTAATTGTAACAAAAAAAAAAAGGAACTTGATTGATTTTTTTTTTATTTTTGGTTTTCATTTTTCCTTAAGACTTTTCTCAGAATGGAACGGATAGAAAAGATCCAAACTTTCTGCTTCCTCGCTTCTTTCAACAACTATTTTTCCACCCGTCTTTTTTCTTCTTACTGTACACTAACCAAAATTATTTTCTGGAAATATTCACTAATAAGAAACTAAGATAGTTTCTTTCTCCTCTCCAAAACTAAATTAATCGATTCTACTGATTCCAATGCGATTCATGGCTGCATTCCTAAATCCTTCATCTGCATTTGCATTTGCTTGCTGCATGCACATCCCAATCTGTTGATACTGTTGCTGCTGAAATTGCTGTTGGAAATATTGCTGCTGCTGCTGCTGCTGTTCTAGCCCCATCATGTAATTTCTAACCTCTGTTCTTATCATGCCCTGCATCACAGACATCAACTCTGCTGTAAAAGGCACAAAAACCGTATCTTGCTGTTGTTGAATCTGCACCAGTGGTGATGGTGGTGCCGCCTTAGAAATTGATCCAAATGCCGTCTTTTGATTAGTTGGAATTTGCGGTTGGATTGCAATAGCAGCTTTAGCCTGTGGCAGTGCTGCCGGAGCAGGTGGGGGCGGAGGCGGAGGCAGTGGTAGGACTGAGAGAAGCTGGAGGGAACTTTTTGACTGAGTTGACTCAGCCTTGGAATTCGGTGACCTTAACGAGTCAACTCCAGGGAGCGACAGGCTTAGAGAAGTCGGAGGATCGTTGCTCGATGACCCGGTCTCGACCGGAGACGGGAATGCGACGCCGGCTACAGCCACCGGTTTAAAAACACGGGAAACCGACATTACCGGCAAACTTGACTCACTGGCATCCGACCCGGATGGGCTACCAGGATTCAAGTAGACGTGAACACCCGACCCGGCGCTCACGGATCTCTTCAAAGGCTTCTGGTTATAATTCATAAACTCATTATTCCCTTCGTCAGAACTCATAGAAGAGCACTTCCTTTTCAAGGTCGAGTTCCAGTGATTCTTGATCGCGTTATCAGTCCGACCAGAAAGGAGGCGAGCTATGGTGGCCCATTTGTTACCAAACCTAGCATGGGCCTGGATGATCGTCTGGTCCTCCTCCGACGTAAAGGCCCGGTGCTGCACCTGAGGCGAAAGCTGGTTGCACCACCTCAACCGACAACTTTTCCCTGATCTCCCGGGTATGGACTTGCTAATCAAGGACCAGTTTCTGGGTCCATGGCATTGCACCAGCTGCTGTAAAAGTTCGTCCTCTTCAGGACTCCATGGACCCTTGATCCGATCCATATCCATTTTCTTACAAAGAGTGGTTGTATTTGTCATCGCCATTTTTATCAAAACATCAAAAATGAAACAAGATTAATTATTCTGGTGATGAAATTGAACTAGAACTAGAAGACGAAGAGTGTAAATATATACATAATTGTGTGGGGAAGGAGATAGAATGAGGTGTTGGAAGGGCAACGCACCGCTTAAAGGAAACAAAAGGGAGTAGTTTGTGGGATTTCATTTTGGGATACAGCTGGAAAACTGACACGCAAACTCTGCACTGCACTTACTTACACTTTTGTCTTTTCTGCCTCTCCATTCTTTTTGAATATCTCATTCACAGTATTCACGGGAATTTTGCTATTATTCCTACGGTAATTTTTTGTATTAAAAAAAAAAGGTGAACCGCATTCCAGACGGTCCCCACCTGTTCTGCTATGAGCCTTGTTGAAAGAGAAAAATCGCAGGTTATACTTTCAAGGGTACAGGATGGAAGACTTCTTGTACACTTTCACTTACTCAAGGGTCAAATCCATATTTCAGGATTTGAACCCTTGACGCGATAGCCTCAAGCAAAGCTATAGTTTTTCTACCTTCCCCTTTTACCACTTGGAGAAGTGTCTTGGGGGCGTACGGTAATTGCATAGTTCTCATAAATGAGAGCTTCTTTTGAATTATGCAATGTATTTCAATGATCAAAATCGCGACTCTCTTTAATTTATTATCAATCAATCAGTGTTAATAACATAAAAAATTCATTAGAAATTTTTCGTATCAACAGTATGATTTATCTATTAATTGAGAACTTACAAGACAATATGAATTAGTGTGTTCAATCGAAATCCCCGTAGAAAAGATTAAGTAGAACCCAAAAGCGATCATAGTAAAAGTCGATGGATGATATGTATTGAGGGCAGTTTTCTACCTTTTTGTGCGGCACGATACAATTTGTATTTGGATTTTCATCTTCTATTATTTTACAATCACGTTTGTGTTATAGGATTTGATAATACAAATCAATTATATCAAATCTTATGAGCCAAGTTGGATGTGACAAACCTGAAGATCGTGTGATTTTTTTTTTTTTTTTATATATTGCGAGACAAGTCATACAAAAAATGGTCCGGTAAAATTCATCAAGATAATTTATTTTTTTTTTTTTTTGATAACCGTGGATGTCCGGGCCAGCTTACGCGCACCTCGACTAATCCCATGGGGCCCTGAAGTTTACGACCGGATACTCACCTCAGTGGTCCTGAGGGGATTCAAACTGGGAAGATCGTGTGATGTCGTGTTTAACATTTCTTTACTTGATCACTTTCTATTTAGAATTAAACTTCTTTACTACAAAAAATGTCACCCTTGCTTGCTCACATGAGTGGGAGGCCAAAAAATTCTCACCCCTATTGTGAGGGGTCTATCGGGGAGGGTGTCAAACCCTCCCCAACAGCATAGCATAATTGTTCTATCTATTGGTTGTCTTGATCATCTGATTTTTCATCAAACTCTTCTTGCTCATATCTCCGTAAACACGTGCAATGTAACACTTCCGTTTATTATTATCTAGTTCATATAAATATGTAATTTTACTTATTGGTCTGCTATTTATACATTATTGTATACAGATTGGTGTATAAAGTGAGAGAGAAAGAGGAAAAAAAAAAAAGAAAAAAAAAAAAAAAAAAAAAAAAAAATGACGAAGTGTCCGATAGAAATTTGGAGAATCCAACACATATTCCACACACATACCCATGTCATGTCGTGTCCGACACAAGTACTCCAACTATTTCGAAGAGTCCGAGCATCATAACTTTTTCTTACATGCACGATAACTCTAGAGAAAACTTATGGCTAATGTAGTCAAAGGCTACAGACCGTCAAGTTCTACCAATTCAAGGAATAATTGAAATTGGATTTTCCTTTTTCCTTTCCCTTCAAATTTTAAGTCAAATGAGAAATTGAGTAGCGTGTCTTGACCATTTTACCTTATAAAAAGTTGAATATTGGAGATACACTTTCATATTTAATAATTAAAATTAGCAACTAGTTGGGGATTACAGTACACAGTCAAAAAATTGAATAGGGACGACATTGCACCTCCATAGATTGCGGATGAATGAAGCAATTTTTTCCTTACATTTTAGGAACAAATGAAAGTACTTTTAGGATAAATTTTCTCAACTTCTGCGATCAATTTTTCTAGTACTGTAATTAGCAATTAGCTAGGATGTAATAAGTTTTCTATTTTAGTTAGCTATGAAACCTTTATACAAGTCATGTATATTTTTCAACAACGAAAATACAGTTTTGTACATTAGATCAGAGCAAGCAAAGGGCTCGAATTCAAGTCTCACCATCACCCATTGAATGAGCTAGGCTTTGATTAAAAAAAAAAAGAACTCTACCTACACACGAGGGGATAATATTGAAGACAAGATTTAAATGATAAGCATGTTACCCTCTCTGCAGTTTAAGCTTTCTGATAAAGTAGTTCAAAATCTCGTACAATATGATTGCACTAAGATTTCCTAATAGCAAGCTCACTGACCATGAAGTTTATTAATATACACCGTCATAAATAACATAAATACTGATGAATCCTAAGCTCCTATAAAATAACAAAAAAATAAAAAAATGTTACAAATAACCAGCAGCATAGGACTCTACAAAGCTAATTTACACACTCCCAGACACTTTATATTCAAAATATTCAAACAATCACAGGCATATACACAAATGGAAAATTTCTTGGAAGCTTTTACATACTTGAACACCGAAGTTCTTGAGCACACCAACCCCATCCTGGTAGAATTTGTGCACCCGAATTTAACAAGTTCAGCTGTCAAAGAAGATGGAAATGTGTGATTTAATATATTGAAACTGGTTTACAAAGATGACGAAAGAGGAAACAAACAACTCTAAACAAGTAAAAGACGAAGCTACCCTAATGAACAACCTAAATAACAATAATATCTAATATAAACCTCCCAACAGATCATTTTTCAAGTGCGTGTCACGACCTCCTCTTAGAATCTGATTCACGACCTTGCTGAATTGCGTCCGCTAGGTCAAGCCGAGCAACTTTCCATGAAAATGAATTAACTGATTTCAGTAACATGCCAAGGGCCGAAGAGCCAGTCGCTCTAACAATAGCATCTGATGACCGGCTCATCTTCCCAACCAACATTCCAAACACCTGAAATAAGATAAGATCATATTTGTAATGTCTACAGTTTGCTGAAGTTCAACAGAAACGACAGAGGATTGACGCATCCGATGATGACCTGACTGTAGTAAAGAGCTGAGATGTGTTGATCCTCTGAGACAGCAAGCATACTGCTACATAAATAAACTGCATTTGCCTGAATAACTGGCCAAGGCGCATCAAAAGCCTGTGTAACGCTTGATTGACTCAGACAATTGTTTTTACAAATCCCTGCTAGTTTGCTAAAAGTACATATTTGTTAAGCAGTATTGGACAGAACGGGCAGTGTACTTAACAAGATTTTTTAGCTTAATTTGTTCATCAATGTTGCCCAGTATTATCCAATACTCCTCACAAACATCATATGAACGTATCTAGGAATAGAAAGGAGAAACTGCAGAGTTTCTAAATGAGGTATCTGAAAAACATATTTGTCAATGTTAAGGTGGACATTTATAGGATACAAATTATACCATCATAGTCGCATACAAGATAAATCACGAAATGTGACAAAACAAAAACATTTAGCATTCATTATGAAAGCATTGACAAAAATTTAGAAGGTAAATCGAGGAAAAAGAGAAAATATTGTAAGAAAGTTGTTTTATGTGGTGCAGACAAACGACAAGCACAAGAAGACAGGCAAAGCCATGTGATGCAGGACAGGCCTTGTAATCTAACGATGATGATCAGTGCTACCTGCTGATAAACAGCCTCCTATATTACGTACAACAGCACCATAATACATTGAAGTACAGTATTAGATCATTATACATGAAGTTCTACTAGCAATACATAGTCTCTTCCATATAATAAATAAACAAAATTTTGAAACTACGAAGCACAACCAACATAGTACGCTCATTCAGTTCTTCAGATACCATTATCTACTTAATCTCATAGAACTCATGATCTAGTTTGAAAGGAACCAACTCAGTTCAAATGTTATCACAGGTGTTATCTATGACACACGCCTTGACCTGACTCGCTGAAAATCAGTGCAAGTAAATAAGAAATAAATTAAATAAAAAATTTCAAAAGAAAAATGCTGGCCTGTATTATTGACTCCATATAGGTATCAACCCTGGAAGCCATATGTTGAGTAAATTGCCTTGCGATCTCTCTAAGCAAATCTTCATAGTCACCTCTGAAAAAGATTATGCGAAGGAATCAGTGTGTTATAAATCATACAGTAAGGCTGAACAAACACGGAGTGAACTCCATGTCAGATCTTATAACACATACCGGTGGTCAGAACTAAACCAATGTGTGTTGGCAAGTGCAACCATACCATCAGCGTCCACCAATGGAGCAATGCTTTTAAAAGTGTTCTGATACAACAAAACAATTTTATTGTATTTTCCAGGTAAAGGTAGGAATACTGGAAAAGGGACTTTCTCAATTGTTTACCCGGCAAGCCTGTCGGATGCCAAGATCATCATCATGAAGATGCAAAACCAAACGTGGTAAGGTAGCATGCACCTGAAGGAAGTTATTAGTGTCAAAAATTGTATTGAACTGATGAAGATGAAAGAGTTGAATTATGCAGTGTGAAGTAAACCAAAACTGAAGAAAGGAGAAAATCTGTTAGTCCTAATATGATAATGGTATAATGGTCAGAAGACTATCCAAAGCCATCATACAGCAGCAATATAGGCATCCAATCAAAAGAAAATAAAAGATTGAATTTTCAATTGATGGATAAAGAAGTAAAAACATTTTCTAATTTCAGAGGAAGGACAAACAGTTAATATGATTGTTTTACCGCACTGATGTCTTGTATACCAACTCACTCTATTTATTACTGCACATTGTCACAATCCAATGCTTATATATGAGGTAGTAATTATGATTAACTAGAAGTGATTTCAACAGGGAATTTGAGCATAAAGAGGATTTGGGTGTGATGACACTGAAGCTCTAGTAAGTTTTATTCTCAGTGGATCATCATCTTTACTTGTGAACGCTAGACTTATTTAAGATTAATAACATCAATTTTGTGTATGCTTCACTTTTTTGTTCTTCCTCTTCTTCTTTGTTCCATTTCCCTGTGTGGTATGTCACATAACCTTTAATATATTTCCCTACTCCACATTAGACCAGTGGTTATAATCACGTAATTCATTTGTACTAGCAAAAGCCTGAAATTAAGAAGGCAGTGATGAAAATTTTAAGGATAATAGGTCTTGCCAATTCATATTGTAATATGGGTACATCGGAAAGAAATAATTCTATGATCAAAATGAGTTAAAACTCATCAACAAATGACAAGAACTTTTGAATGCTGACAGATATATAATTGTTAGCATGTTCACAATGCAAATAAATAATAGAATATATGTCGTTTCCAATTAGCATATCTGAATCATGAATGCACCTGCTCAAGAAATGCATCGTGTTGTTCCCCAATACCATATGTGCTTAGGGCTCCAAATGCAGCAAATGCATTGGCTCGAATTTTTGCATTTGTGCATACCTGTTATTGAAATCACCACCATAAAATACAATAAATTTGCAGCATCATTACCATGTAGACAACAACTCAGAAAACATCCCAAACCGACATTTCAAAATACAACATGACAGGATAACATAAACAGTCCTTGAATGTAATAAAAAGATCCACATCTTGGTATTAAAAGCATAAAGTAGTCAAAACTCAGAAGATATTGACAACTCCATCCAACCTGCACAGTATTAAGACAGTGTTTAAGGTTTCCACAACTAGTACAAGCCAATTGATGCAAAGACCATGTTTTGGGCTGAATGTATAAACAGTTAGCATTAGAAAAAACTGTTACACTTGAATTATCTGGACATGTTGTGCTTGCCTTGTGCACTTCTATGCTTTGCAATCTTGGGTTGTTGGACATAATTATCCAAGGAAAATATACAAACCTTCTGGGTCAATATCAGTGGAAGAAATGCCACTCTTTTCCTCCATTTCGTAATTGAATGAAAATTATGAGAGAAAAGGTTAATAGTGACCAGTGTCGACCACTATATATCAAATAGTAAATGTCTTCTTAGAGATTCAGCACTCTAGAAGATGCTTCATGTTCACTCAGATGAACTATAGCTGAATAGAGGTGTTACTTCCAGGCTTCCACAACAATTGAATTCCAACAAAATAGCTTGTAAAAACAATATAGTTGAGACTATTTTAATTTCATAAAAGACCGTTTTGTGATTTGCATCAACTTTTCAAAGTACTACATAAACGTAATTTCTTCAACATTTTCATTCTCAATGAATATTTAACAAGTATATAAAACTTTGTTCAAAATCAGTAATACGAAATTTACAAAGAAATAGATAAAAATAGTATCCATCACAACAAGTTGAATATTTTTCCCTCCAGAAAGTTATCAGCCCCCAACTAAATACTGAGGTTGAAGAAGAAAAGCACAATAAATAAGCTTTCACGAGTCTTGAATTCTCCAAATATCATTATCTACCTATTAATAGCTTGGAATATTAAAAGAAGACATTCTAATAATTAAGAACTTACTTGAAGATTTCGAAGCCGAACAGAAAGGTTAAGCAGAATGGGTTCAACAGCATCATTGGATGATGACTCGAGAACCTAACATGGTGGATATCAGTGTGATAAATGCATATAAAGATAATCGAGTTGAAGAAGAGATAAAAAGAAGAATAATCACCGTAAGCAAACATGACACTGCAGTGAGTTGAACTGATTCATCTGGATCATCAAGCAAAGCTAATATAACACTCAGAATCTGAGTGGTGTACTGAAGAATATGGATAGATGGCATCTGCAAGAAAATGTTGACATGTGATGCTCTTTCCCAAAAGAGAAGAACATATTCATCTACATATATATGTGGTAAATTCCATATTGACAGCGTCTTTCCTAATTTCCAGTTCTATGTAAAAACAATATAGAGGAGACACTTTGGAATTGCGGTAGGAAGGGAGAATAACATTGAAAAGTGTCTGTTGTCCATGTCACGTGGCAATGTTTTAGTCACAGAAATTGATTGATTATTATAGCAACACCATGAAATGTTAAAATAGAATAACCTGCACAAGTCCTCTCAAACAAAGGCGCCTAACAGTTGGAGAATCATCTGAAACATGTCGACACAGCCCCTCGACAATCTGCTCCAATACAGAGCCAAAACCAACACTGCAAAATGATAAACACACTGTAAGAACTAGGAAGCAAGAGAAGGATCTTACATCATTTAAACAATCAATCAAAACCCTAAGCAGCAGCATTATTTTCACCCAAGTTCATCTATGACATCTAAAAATAACCTCAGCGATTACCACGACAGTATATGGGAAACCAAAGTATCAACAGTGTGATCCTTGACTTTGTTCACCAAATATAAAAATCCCTCTGGTGATTTGAGATACTACTAAAAGAAAAGTAAATTTTGACCATATGACGTGATTCAGTTTTCAGAAATTAGTTTGCCATGAACCCTCAGAACAATCATAGAAAAAGTACAATGGTCGAGATTCCATTGGGTTACAGTTAGATGTAGATAAGTACTAGGACTCATTTCAGAATTTCTGACTTGTGCTCTTCTACAGGTCGACCTTCAAATCAGCAGAGAGGACTAGACTTGACTCCAGTTGGGTGATTCCAGATGTTTGTTAGCTCGATGGCTAATTCATTAAAATTTTTACCTCACTAAATAGATTATCCAGGCTTAAGGAAATATTAAATTCAATCTCACGACATGATACGATAGTTGTACAGGAAAATCTTTAGTAAGTACCTTCAGATTGCCTACATAAATCTCATAGTTTTTTGTTTTCTGATAGAAACCGAAGAGATTTTATTGAGCATAAAAGAATGTAAAGCCTTACAGGGCAAGTTGTACTCAAATAGGTCAAAAGTAAAAAAATACACTTGCAAAAGGTCACTCCAACTACAGCGTCAATCAGTTAAAGGAATTCCGAGAAAATATCATCATTTTAAAGTGTCCAAGGAATGCTCCATCAGTTGCACCAAAACTATCTATCAAATACCGGAGGCATGGAAGCACTCTCATTCCTAAAATATTGTTCCCTTCCAAATAAGTGAGTGGATAAGACGACCAATTCTGTGAAAATTTAGATAAATGTCTTTTACTTCCCTTTACCTCCTCCACCCCATCCCACAAAGCACTAATGGAAACACACTCCAAAAATGCTTGGACACCTAGGACATACTTCAAAAATTTAATATTATTTATTTAGCAATGGACACGCTGACAACAAGTCTGGAATAAGCTCAAGAACACTTTGGCTATCAAACATATTTTGAAATATAGGTTAAAGCAAATTTTGACTAACTTTTGGGTTCTTAGGAAGATTAAGAAACAAAAAAGTAGAGAGAGCAAGTACAAAATACTTTGATAACTCAAGTGACCTCTGTCATTGTTCAGCTACTTACAATGTGCATTGTGCACCACTGAGTTCCATCGGCAATTTAATATACCAACTAAAACCTCGAACCTAGCTGTAGAATTTTTTTTTTATCTTTGAGCTTAGATAGAATCTTCGACAGAAGAAAAAGTAATGAACAGCTAAGCATGCTCACATGGAAAAATGCATTTGGGATTATAATGTAGAGAGAGAGATGAGAAGAGTGCAGAAACTCTACAAGCACCTAAAGCGTACGAATTCCGATAAGGCAGCAGCAGCAGCTTCCCTTTGAAATATTAGGGACTGATCCAATGATCTGCTCAAAATTAAACATACTGTCGGGACCTGGGGGGGGGTGTCAGTAGAGGTGGAAATGCAAAATTATGAAAAAAGAAACAAACAGTATTTAGCATAACTATATACTTTTTTTATACATACTCAGAGAAAGAAAACATACATCTATCGAAGCATTTAATATACACTGAGGTACTTCTTTTCCTTTTGAATTTGTACATTTCTAGATTCCGAAGGTTATATTTTTATTTTTTTCTTCAGGGAATTCTGAATTATGTTGAAAACTGATGACAAAGTAGATATTGACGCTAAAATAATACTTCATATTCAAAATATTATTATTGTTATAATCAATTTTCTAGCTTTCTTTTATATAGTTTGGATTAAGCACCGTTCCTAAGATGTGGAGGCTCTCGTGTTATTTTAGTATTTTTCTAGTATAGGTCTTATTGGGCCCTTAGATGTAGCTGATGGCAATCGAAGGCTAGACATTAATGCATCACTGTAAAGACTTCTAACTCCAACTCTAAAAAGCAGATTT
This sequence comes from Fraxinus platypoda, assembly GCA_903798405.1. Lineage (NCBI taxonomy): Eukaryota > Viridiplantae > Streptophyta > Magnoliopsida > Lamiales > Oleaceae > Fraxinus > Fraxinus platypoda. Next base: position 1,344 of record CAIGRT010150505.1, on the reverse strand, counting down.
CAGTATATAGAAACCCTAAATATGGCTATATCGGCCTTTTCTTCCTGCACCTGTCTAACTCTTCATTTTTATCTCCTTTTTTATCCTCTTCTAGATCCCTAATCATTGTACCTTCCTCTTTCTTCCTCTTTCTTTCTCTGTAACCTCTTTCCTTTTTTCTTTTTCATTTTTTGATAGGAAACATAATTCTAGTGAGACTCACACCAAGTGCTTCTTCCAACTTGTGTTTCTAGATAACATACTTTGAATCTCACACCAAACGTGAGACTGCTTCACAATGGCCATCATTTAAACCTTGACATCAGAATGAGGGCCCTACATAATCCTGGACCAGCTTTACACTTATACAGTGAAGTACCCCCCAGTGCCAAAGTATTCCCTAGTCACATTCCACACTATGGACATCACTTACAGCACCTACACAACTTCATTCTTGAGCAAGTACCCTGGGGTTATAAATGAGCTCAAAGTGTTAGATTTATAAATTACTCAGTTTTCATAGTATTGGTGACTTGGCAACAGTGGGCTTCAGCATATTACCAATATAGTTTAACAACGCAGATGACTAGAATCGGTACCTCTTTTGGCCGTTTTATGGACATGCAGCCTGCCAGGTCCCCAATCACACCAATCCACTTCTCGTCATCATTATTTTCTCCGTCTCTAGCCAGAATCTGCAATACAATGTTTACACTGTAAATTTCAAACACTAAACAAACCATTGCTGCAAAAGTACTATTAGGCTTATGTACCTTTCCCATCTCTAAATCACCCACACATTCGCAGAAGGCGGTAAATGCAACCAATAGCAAACTGAAATCAAGCGTAGAGAAAGTAAAAAATATAGCACAAACACTGTAAAAGTATTTTCAATTGCCTGGCATGTGTCAATGTCCATGTATTGGTAAGATACCGCAGAGGTTCCTGTTGGCCAGAAATAGCTAAACCATGACAACTTCCCAAGTGAAGCACAAGTGTTGCAAGGACAGAAGCATAACTTTGTTCAACTGCTTTTTTTCCAACTTTACCACCACCTCTGCAATTAACAAGGATGAAACTGTTTATTGCTGCAGAATAAACATGATAAACTATATAATGTCATTAAAGAGAGACCTGAAGAACGCAGTGAGAGCTATAACAGCTGCCTGGCAAACATCATCTTTTACGTTACTTTCAATATTATTGCTAGTATTTTCTCCTTTTCCAGAATCACGCCTAAGGGTAGGTGTCTGATTCAGAACAGAAGTTACATGCTCCAGGAATGAATATGAAAGAACCGCATGCTGGGAAAATGCCTATTTGTCCCCAAAAGAAAAGGAAAATGGAAAAAAGATATATAAATAT
>CAIGRT010150498.1:0-11924 GCA_903798405.1 Fraxinus platypoda | reverse complement strand
TTGCCAACGAGCCACGAGCTCGGCTAGTGCGAACACGAGCCGAGCTCGTGCAACAATGGGCCGAGGCTCGGCCCATTGACACCACTAATTGGAAGGGATCAAGAAATTCGTGTAGTAGGGACAAGGAGACAACAGTTATCTTTCTAGTCCCATCAAAGATTGGCATTTGATCTTCTCGGGCACGAATAATTGCCCTTAATATCTTCATGTTGTCAATGTGAGATGTCTCAAAGAGTTTTCTCAGATTAGCAAATTCATCATTTCCCTTCTTTGCCTCTATAAAACAGCACAATCAATTAAGTGATAGTATAAGTAGCCATAATTCAAGAAATGAATTAGAAGTTGTGTCTCAACAAAAAAAAAAAGCAGTAAAGAAGGGCTAACTGAGCGCTAATTTCTACTTTTTTTGATGAGTTCCTGGATGTCAATGTGGATTTGTTGGTGACTTACCAATAATACCATTCAAATTCTCCAGTTGACTCCACAAATGCTCACACATGTGGGAGAGCTTATTAGCTAGACTTAATATCACCCAGGACTCAGCAGTTGAGGTAATGTACCTGATCCCCAACAAAATTATTCAATTGTCAATATGTTTAAAATTCTAGTTTCTTGTTTTCATTTACTTAGTTCATTAGGCACTGTAGGAAACGTACTCATGACCACTGCCAACAAGGTTCAGGAGTACTGATGCACTGGCCACAATGCTCCTTATGATCCAATAAACAGTTGTTGGAATGTGAGCAGTCGAGTTGCCATTTCTGGTGAATCACGGTTAATGTATTGAGTGGGTAGATCCTTGAACTTTATAATGATGTGAGTCACGGTCAGTAGAGCCTGTAAAAGATTGGCAACAGCATCAATCTTCTTTCTTATTTCCTCATTTTGCTCCATCGTTTCAGGTAGATCTTTGAGAGCTGCAATATCCTTGGCAAGTTGATTCTTCACACGCAAGTGCTCGACCAGCCAAAATTCACCATAGCTGACAGAAAAAGCAGCGAAGGTAATGACCACCTTGGCATCCCATGCGTATTTTGACAGTGCTTCAAGAAGTCCAATGGCTATTGAATGTAATTCGCCAGAGGGAATTTTGCAAATTATCTGTTGCATTAGACTTTCATAATCTTGAGTTGACAATTTAAATACGTCTTTTTTAACGGGGTTTATATACTTCCCAAATTCCAAGTTTGTGTCTCCATACACACTGCTAGGCCTTTGTTACAAGTTTTACGCAGCATTTACTAATAGTGCATGATTTTCTTTTAAGATTATCAAGATTGAGAACGAGAGAAGCAGAAATTCTTTATACCTCCCAGGAAATTTTGTTTATGGGATATGCCAACAGTTGAACTATCTCCGCATCGTGGTAAGCACTTTGAAAGGACTTCTCATATGACTCTGAATGTGGTGGAACTTGAGCTCCCTATATTATAAATATATAAAAGTGCCAGTTAAATGAAGCTAAGGATGAAATCTAGAAAAAATCATGTTTGGCAGCAAAGATTGGGTAGTACTGAACAAGAAAAAGCTAATTAGCATTGTACATGAACGGTGTCAAGAAGTTTGCCACGTTTCAGGATATCCTCAACTATGGAAAGAACAGGCTTCACGTCAAGATCTTCATAATCTGGAGCATGGGTGCCCAGAATTTGCTTGTTCAATCCAATATCATCAGTCGCAGAGTAGCGATCTTGCCCATCAACCTTCATCAAACGACCTCTGCCTGCTGACAGAGGCTTAGCTGCACCCGTAAGGGGCCTAGCTTTAGAAGCCGGCAGCTTATCACTCATCAGTGGGTTGGTCCTAGTTGCGGGAACTAATTCTCGGCTCTCCATTTCTGCAAACAAAAAGACAGATAACAAGAAACAATATGTTTGAAGAATAAATGTCTGTCTTGGTGTTCATTCGGGGTTCCCTCTAGTCCTTATATAGCTAATAATGCTAAGTGAATCAGGTGCCTTGCTTCCATTGTGGTGTACGACCTGAAGGGGGGCTTGGAATTCAGTACTACAAAATGAATTCTCAAAACAAATCTTTTTCTTAACAGTAAAAGAATTAACTTTATCAAGATTTTGAGACAATTTGAATATTTTTATCAATCCCTTCACGTGAAATATGTCTCCATATTCTTGGCTTGAACGTGTTCTATATGTCTCCATATTCTTGGCTTGACCGTGTTCTTAAATTTTGATGTAGGCATAAACACAAAACAACGAATGAACAAACAATTGAAGATTCGTTGATTTCAATTGTATACCACGACACCATCAATCTTCTAGTTTCTAGTGATTTCTAAAAATACCAGAAAACTAGATATTGACGTCAAAATTCGTCAATTGTCAAAAATATTGTATAGTATATTGTGTTAGTATCGTGGGAAGAGAGAATGTCCTTTTGCCTTCTCGAATGCTTCTTTTAAAGCTTATTCTAATGGACCATATTTGGTAAATAATGTACGGTATTGTCACCACTTCATCCCAAAGTTAGAGCTCTTGGTGTTAACGCAATTCACCCTACATCACCTAAATCAAGCCTAAGAATCCACACCAAACCCAGTGCATTGGGCCCATCAAATTTCAAGCATGCTCTTGCATTATCTACCCACTGAAAGGAATAATATTATAGCATCGATTTAGATGCAGGACCTCCAACTTTGATATCAATCGATGTAGAGTATTGTCACAATTTTACTTGAAAGCTATAGCTCATCGTAATGCAATTCAACCTATATCACATCGAATCAAGCCTACAAATCCACTCCAAGCCTAATTCGTCGAGCCTGTCCCGTTTATAGCATGCTCATGTACTAGTAATTTGCATAAACTTTTTTTTTTTTCAATAGAAAACTAATTAATACTAATTTGTCCAAAATATCCACGCTAATTAGCCGTTAATTTAGAGTTAATCTTATTTGATTGATTGTTGTTCCTAAATAATAGTTAATTTATCTATAACTTGGAGAGATTTATTTTTGTCAATCACAAGTTAATTTATTTTTATCATTTGCGATCGCACAATATGAATTTTTATCTTTCTGCTGGAAATTTTTCGCCTCCCATTCGAGTTGGTCCCTAACTTCCTCCATTGGTTCACCTCGAGTTCCTTCTTATTTGCATCTTTGGTCATTCATCTTTCAATCATCTCAATTTGATCTTTATTATCAACGATCATTGGAAATCGAGCCGTTGCAAGTTTCAAAAGTTTGTAATAAAGTTGTTGAACTATTCCAAACGTGTAAGAATAACATATAACTTTGTCCTACTTTTTCTAGCAATTCGCATGTCCTTGACACGGATTTAGAAAAAATCCAATATTTGATAAATTTCTAAGAGGTTAAGGACCAAGGCTACAATTTCATAGATGATTAGGAATTAGAGTTTGTAGCAACCGCAACCAATATTCCCTTAGGTGGTTTTCAATTTATAAAAATATTGGATGTTTTCAATTTCTTCAAATTCTCAGTATTTTATAGTTCAAATCAACAAGTACAACTTCTTGATATTCGTACACGAACGAATGAGTATTTGATGTCTATTTTGTGAGATCTTTAGGAAAGAACAGGAATTAGAAAATTGAAAATTCCTTATTCTCACACTTTCGTAAGTACTACTCTATTGGTATAAGAAATGAGGTTGTTCATTTGAACATTTTGCCAAGGAAATGTCAAGACAATGAAGTGTAAATACGTGACAACTATGCTCGTGACTATTATAGTTGACCTAACAAAAGAAAATCAAAATCCCCTTAAATTTTTGCGACAAATTTTCTCCACATAAGCAATGCAGTCTATATATATGGATTTATTAACTACTTTGGCAGTTTTAGGATTTTAGTGTTTCATGATAATTTTAGATTTTCTTCTTTCCCTTGATTAATTTTTTTCTTAAGTGACTTTTTCACTTAATATCTTATATTAAGTGTTTTATTATTGTGTTTTGAAATTTTCTTATAGAATAGTATTCTATTTCATTGTATAAAGAAGAACATACGGGTTCGTAGAAAGAAAAAAAATTAATAAAATGAAATTAAGTATTCTCAATTATGTGTTCAAATTCTTGATATTCTTTATGAATCAACTAATGTTTGGTGCCTAATTTTATGACATTCATAAGTGCATCAATGAAAACTAGAAGGTTGTTCATGAATTTCGTTTTTCTCACACTTACATGTTACTCTACATCAAACTTATGCTCGAAACTGATTTCATGCATACTAAGGTAGGTACCTACCTATGGAACTCGTTAACGGCCAAGTTGTATATTCATATATGCACGAATGTGCAACAAGCATTGACCTTGGGATGATTGTACCATTTTCCATGCCACGTCTATCTTTTCTGTTAGCCACATATTTTGGTTAAGGGAAAATTAGGATTGGGCTCCCCATTTTTTCATGTAATGTGGTTATACCCAAACTTCAAAAGTGAAGTTTAGGGTCCAAACCTATATAAATCGATAAATTTGTATAAACAGCTGCTATAAACTATCAATATAGACGTTAAAATTGCCTATGAGTTTAATGTAACTTAAGGAGAACACAATTTAAGTGCTTTACAATTGACCCCTTCAACTTTTCATATGAAAGTAATATGTGAATTTAATATGCACATTTATTGTCGTCACATAAAGAACTAGATTTACAGATTCAAATATGTTTGAGGTTCAAAACCTCTCTCTCTCTCTCTCTCTCTCTCTCTCTTCTTTTTTATTTTTTTATTTTTTGTTAATTAAATCGGACAAAGAGCTTAGATTGAAACAAAATTAGAGGTTCGATGACTAAGCTATATCCAACCCTGTCCCTTTAGAGGTTCAATGACTAAACTATAATGGGTAATTAACGTTGCTTTTAACTCGTTAATTACATTAAAAACTGACCACCTTTCTCTAACACTTAAAATTTTAAATAATATGAAAATCTTAGTGAAACACGGAATTTTTTTTATCTCATGTCTGTTTTTCGTGAAAAAATACCATTGAAGTAGAGGGTTTCTTCAACCAACTAAGGGCTGGGTCAACTATTCTTAACATTTAGACCTTTTTAACAAACATCTGTGTTTAATTTTTTGAGAATANGTGAAAAAATACCATTGAAGTAGAGGGTTTCTTCAACCAACTAAGGGCTGGGTCAACTATTCTTAACATTTAGACCTTTTTAACAAACATCTGTGTTTAATTTTTTGAGAATAGGAATTCGACTAGATAATGATGGGGCGATCTAATCTCGAACAATTTAGGTTTAAATAATAGTGTAAGATAACTTAACTTTATTTTGAAGAAAATATTTTTAATTTCAGAAAATGAAATAACTAATGGGAAACTAGAGTTTATGGCATCATCAAAATTACGTTAGTAAAGCTTAAGATGGAACATTTGGAAATTTTAAGATACTAAATGTAGGAGTAATTACTTGAAAATCTTCTTTAATTGATACTTGGTTTATTCAGACTTCACTTTATATCTTTTTGTTACTAATCACTTTTCCGAAAATAATGTCGTATGAATTGGATACATTTCGTATATTAGTATGACAAAAATTGGATTGATTAAGGTACAAATTTGTTACAATATTCTTTTCTTTGATCCCTTTACAATTCAACATTCGGAATGTCGGTAATTAATACCAAATTCGTAACATTATTCTCTTCATTGATCACTTTACAATTCAACATTCGGAATGCCAGTAATGGATACCAAATTTAATGATACTATCATATTTTGGAGAAAAAGAAATTATGTATTTTGACTACGATGACAGAAAATTTTTTACTTGACCAAAGCTCTTTTTCTTTTTCCCTTAAATTTCTTTTATGCAATTTAGATAGTGGGGTCCTAATGATGCCTTACAATATTACAAAGTTTTGTTTCAAATCCAACATGCACCAATACATAAATCAAAATCAATAGAGAACACAAAACGAGGACATAGGAAACAAGGATGTAAATTCTTAAACTTATGTAAATTAAAAATGATTTTTAAATTATACTATTCATAAAGACCTGTTGTCAGTCAGTCTTATAGGTATAATCAATTTCTAACGGTTCTGATTGCAACATGAAGCTTGAATCTATGTTCGGGCAATTTTAATTAATCGTGGAAATTGAATAAAAGATCTAAACTTAAACATCAGATGTAACGTGGTAAACCCCAAAGGAAAGCATCAACGGACCCTCATATCACGGGTCAAACATACTAAATTAATTGATAAAAAATACAATAGTATCCATTTTGTAATTTTGCAAAATTAACAAAGAACAATAAAAAGAAATTAAGAAAAAAATCCCTTGTATCTTCTCCTTTTGACTTATTGATGAAGTGGAATCAAACACACCGATCTTGACTTTATCACCACTTTCCTATTGTACTCGATCGCAACCAACACTTGGATTAAGAATCACCATCTTTAACACACGCCATGTAGTTCGATCAATTAACGGGATTGAACATTCAGCGCACCTTGATTCCAAATAATTTGAAGAAGAATTTGGCTTTAAAAATAATCAATGAAACATCGTTGGAGAAGACTTTGGCTTTAAAAATGATCAATGAGGCATTGAATCCATATGAATTTGTATGTAGACGGCAGAACACGCACAGCTAGGTCATAGACTGGAAGAATATTTTTCAAAGGTTAATTCTAATCTTTTTTAATTAATACTTATTGGTAAAATTGAAATTAATTCTTATCTAAATAGCATACATTAATCACGGTAAGAAGATTTATATATTACAAAATATACTCAAGGATATCCTTGATATGTTAATAGATTGAACTAGGTAAAGATAATATTAAATTAATCTAAATTTTTTGTAATTATATACGAGCCGTAGAAAAACGTTTCCTATTTAAATATGAAAAAATCTAAAAGTTGCAGCTAACATATTGTGTTGAATATATTTACCACTTTTTCACCTTTTTTAATAACTCATTTGCATTTACAAAATCAACACAGATATTAAGTAAGCCAATAATAAACTTTGTAAAAATATGTCATATATTTTTCCAACAATCTCCCTCTTTGGCTTAGCTTAATTTCAAAAAATAATATTAGATTTTTAATGTCATATGTATTTTTTGACTGTTGATCAAACAATGTATAAGGACTACTCCCCCTTAATCAGATCTCATCGCACACAGTATACTCCTCCTAACTCAATTATCGTTACACCTTATGAACATAAATGCATGAGTCAAACAATTTTACAGATAGTAGTGTGCAGCAGTGAATCTCTGTGGTGGCTTGGCTAAATATTTAAAACTTTCATCGAAATCCAAGATAATAAACAAACAGCCTATTCACATGTCGGTAGATGAACACATAAGAATATTTTCCAGTTATCCACCTAGAGTCACTAGTTCAAAACTTGTGTACCAAATCATCTTGCTTAGCATTTGAGACACTATCACTATTTTGAGGTTGATGTTCAAAAGACACAATTATTTATGGATAAGTTTGGTTAAGCCTTTACGAAAGAAATTTTTTAAAATTTGATTTTTTTAATACGGTGGAGGACTGTTGCAGAACTTTAAAATAACGTCGATTTTGGGATCAAAGATGGATATACAAGTCAATTAACATGCATTAATAGTGAAAAAAATGTATATAGAACTTGAGTAAGGGAAATACTTTCGATATGAACAAGGAAAGGAGAAAATGGAAATTGTTTTTCCGGATCACGATTGTGGGCCGCCAATGCAGACTAATGCTTGGAAATGTAACTTGCGTTATACTACATGTTGGAGGCCTCCTACCTTCTCCTAAGGGCCGCCAATATTCTTCATCTTAAAATATACCATATTCATATTTCCAAGTGATTGATTTCATGCCCCGAATTTGAATTTTTTAGGTTATTTTTGAGATGTTTGATCCTGAAGGCACCTTAATAACTAGTTGCACGTTTTGAGAAGAGATGTTGGAGAATCTATAAATAGATTCAATATCTTTTGGATTTGATATGGAAATGTGAAAATTCTCTTTGTATTCTTCCCAAAATTACTGTGCATAGTACTTTTTCATATTTTCTAACGCTTTGTTTGTATTATGTAAATACGGAACACAAAATATAAATATCTCGAGTTTGGATCCAATTATCATTAGTGTTCGGGTTATTTTTGTTAGTACATGATGCAAATGACATGGGTTCCATGGAACCCATCACCGGTAGTGGGGACAAATATAATCTTAATCAGAGGTCATCAACATGCGAATTTGAATCTACTGCATATATTGGTTTTGGTTTGATTAGATTATTGGTGTATGTTCTTCCAACTTTATTCAATTTTATTGCATGTGTTGAGGCATTGCCACATATGCACCAAAAAGTACATGAACCTAATTATACATCACAAAAAATACTCTACAAATCAACCCTCAAGAACAATAACCTTGAATAAAGATCGAAGATATGTAGATGGCAGAACTCTAATCTCAAGATTCCTTTCTAGATAGAGGAAAAAAAAATACTCGAGTATGGTGAGACGTGTGTAGAAATTAGATTAGCCCAGATATATCAAGGTACTAAAGGAGCAGTAAGGCGAGGTGATGAAAATAAGTGGTGGCAGTGACAAAGAAGAGAGAAGATTAGCATTTATATAGTTTAAGGACTTGAGTGTAATTTTAACTTTAGTTACAATCATGTTTTGGTGTCAAAAGTTCAACTTATTTAGACCAACGTTCGAAATTAAACAATAAAAAATAACAAATCATTTATTAATTGATTTCTAGATGACAAATGATAAAAAACTCTGGGCACTTTGCTAGTCAAAAATTCACTATAAACGATGAGACTTATAGTATGGTCTAGACCCGATAAACCCTTAGTCCCATGTGACCTTCTTCCTGTAATCACCTTGGCCCTCCCGACTGTGTGTTCCTCAGCCCGACCCTTGGTATCGTTTATCTCCCGTGGAACTCCAACTCCAAGAGCTAGACATAGGACTGTACCTTACACTCCTCATCAAAATGGGGTTGCTGAAATGATGAATCGTACTTTACTTGATAAAGTTAGATGTATGATNCACTTTAGTCCCTAAACTTTAGATCTTGCCATTTTTTGCCATTTTTCACTTCTTTTCTCCAATTTTTCATCAAACATAAAGTTTTACCTACAAAAATGCAATATACCATAAATTAGGTAGAATTTTTTCTAAAGGACAATAAAATATCATCATTTAGGGCCTCGAATAAGTGTAGAAACCTACACTTATCAGTGTGCCCAAGTCTTTTTGGGGTAAAGTTGTTATGACTACGTGTTATCTGACTATTATGACTCATCCGTTGTTTTAATTGTGATCTTGCGTACAAGGTTTAGTATGGTAAATGTATTGATTATTCTATACTTTGGACCTTTGGCTGTGCTGCTTTCTCTCATCAGAGTGAGGGAAAACTAGAACCTAAAGCTAAGAAGTGTGTGTCTTCTTAGGTTACCCTAAGGGAGTTAAGGGATATAAGCTGTGGGATAAAAGCCAGAAAGCTATGAGAATAATCATAAGTCGAGATGTCATTTAATGAGTCTGAGATGTCTTGCGTAGAGAGTGATAAATAGTAAGAAATTGTTAGAGAAGAGTCCCCAGTTGATGCGGAGTGAATGAGTGTCCACATGCCCAATACCCTGAGCAAGGTGTAGAGTAATACACAAAATTAGCAAAACATAAAAGTAGAAGGTGATGAGGAAGATGTTGAGGACAATCCTATCAATCAAGACTCTCTAGTGAAATACCAACTAGCTAGAGATAGAGAAAGGAGACCAAGTAGGGAACCCCAAAGATTGTCATATTATATCACGGCTAATACTAGTTACCAAGAACTAGTTGATAATGAGCCAAATACCTATGATGAAGCTATAAGGAGTGAAAAAAGTGAGAAATGGCTAGGTGCCATGAGAAAAGAGATGAGTTCTCTTACCAAGAATCAAACTTGAGATTTAGTTCCTAAACCTAAGAATAAATACATAGTAGGATGCAAATAAGTTTATAATATTAAGGAGAGAACCATTGAGAGTGAGCCCATGAGATATAAGGTTAGGTTAGTAGCCAAATGGTACACGCAAAAGGAAATGGTAGATTATAATGAGTCTTTTCGCCAGTTGTTAATTATACCACTATTAAGGTCATGGTTGCTTTCGTTGCTTATTATGACTAGGAAGTTAAACAACTTGATGTCAAAACTGTTTTTTTTTGCATGGTGACTTTGATGAAAAGATATTTATGAATCAACCCAAAGATTTTGAAAGTAAAGCTAAACTTGACCATGTGTGTTTTTAAAGAAATCAATTTATGGGCTAAAATAGTCTCCACGTCAGTAGTATAAAAAGTTTGATTCTTATATGCTGTCTATTGGTTTCAAGAGGAGTGAATTTGACCATTACTTAAATTACCTGCATCACAACACTAATAAAGGATGTGCATTTGTTACATTATGTGGACGACATGTTATTAATTGGACCTAACATGAAAGTGGTAAACAAGATTAAAATGGAGTTAGGGGAAAAATTTGACATGAAAAACCTAGGCCTTGCTAGGAAGATCCTTGGTATGGAGATTAATCGGGATAGGACAAATTCTTGCTTGTATGTGCATTAAACTCCTTACGCACTTAAAGTTTTGAAAAAAATAAATTAGCATGCTTGATTCTAATCCTGCTTCTGTGCCTCTTGAAAACCCATTTTATTTTGTCAAAAGAACAATCACCGGGTAATGATGAAGAAAAAGATTTTATGAGTAATATGCCTTATTCTAATGTCATTGGCTTCGTTATGTACTTTATGATCTGTACTAGACCTGATTTTCCATTCACTGTGAGTGTGTTAAGTAGGTACATGGCGAATCCTAGTCCCAAACATTGGGAAGTGTTAAAGTGGTTGTTTAGGTACTTGAAAGGTACTTTTGATGTGGGGTTAGTTTATAAATCTGCTAATGAGGGTGTAAAACATAAATGATTCGCAGATGCTGACTATAGTGGTGATAGAGATAATAGAAAATCTACTTCTTCTTATGCATTTACTTTGTACGACTCCTGTATGAGTTGGAAGTCTCAACTTCAACGTATGATTGCTTCATCTACCACTGAATGTGAGTATATTGCCTCCACAAAAGCTATTAAAGACTATGGTTCAGAGGTTTATTTAATGAACTCGCTGTTTTAAGTGATAATACATTCTGATAGCCAATCTACTATTTATCTGTGTAAGAATCCTGTGTTTTATGAACACACTAAATATATAGATGTTAGGTTACGTTTTATTAGAGATACAATTTCTCAAGATTTGATAAAACTTGAGAAAGTGTATTCGAATTATAACCCGGGTAAAGTTTAGAAATTGCCTTACACTTCTAAACATTGGTAAATGTATGTCATGTTTCAATTTTATTTGAAGTCACATTGTGCGACTACTAAACTAACTTTTTGTTTTTTACTTGTGTATTTGGCATCAAGGTAAAGGTTTGTTGGATATTTTGATACCAAATAAACTCGGGCCTAAAATGAATTGTCGGATCGAATTAAAATCATATGATCGAATTAAACTCGGGCCTAAGTTTGGTTAAATACATGGGTCGGGCCTTAAATGCAATACTCGGTCAAACTTAGACCCTCCATTTTGTCTTGCAATACACAACACACAGTTGAATCTTTAGCTCCCATTTTTGAGAGAAATCAAGAGACGTTTTTCCTGTGCTTTCTCTCCTTCACTGCTTCGCTGCTTCTTTCGTTCCTTTGTGAAACACATCCACTTTTTCCCTTGCTGGCACCCTGGCCAACGACTTTGGCTACTGGTTTTGACTACTACTTACTGCTCAGCTTTTCCCTTCCTTGCTGCTGCCCTTTGCCACCTTTATGCGTGGTTGTTGCTATAAGTGTTATGTCCTAAGTCCAATCAAGTTTGGACATAAACACTTTTAATAAATAATTGATGCATATTTATGGCAA
>CAIGRT010150464.1:0-22623 GCA_903798405.1 Fraxinus platypoda | reverse complement strand
ATGCCGACGTTCTCACTTGAATCGAGCTAAAACCCTAGATATTTACAGACTGATTCAATTCGGGTCACAACAAGAAATGGGTCGACCCGAAGCCTGCGTGCTCTTCGCTCAGACATTCGTTCACCCCAACCTCAAGGAATACGTCGACGAGGTATTTACTTAATTTTCAATGTTCAATTTATGTTAGTTTGATTTAATTTTTTTTTTTGTCTTATAGAATTGGAGAGTAAATTGAAATTTTGAATTGATGCTTATGAATTCGTAAGTTTTTGCTTCCCGGGTTTTTCCAGAGAGTTGAAAACTTGAAATGGCGGACTGTTTACGCAATTTTTTGGGTAATAAAAATTTGTGCATATATTTTTTAGCCCTTTTTGGGCACCATCAAGAGTGATACTGCCCAAAAAATCTAGCTTCTTCTACAAGAGAACATGCTCTTGCCGATAAGTAAATTTTATGTAAATGAGTACGTTTTGAAATAATTAACTTTTGTACTGATCAAAATTGGAAATAAGATTTATTTTGAGGGTAAGAGTTATTTTCAAAACAAGTAACTTTTTTACTTTTAAGGAAAAACTAACATATCCAAACATGTTGCAAACAAAAAGTTACTTGCTAAGCTTAAAAGCTAGTTAATTTTGCTACAGTGCTAAAAAAAAAAAAAAATTGGAAGCTGAAGTTCTACGAATTATATTGCACATATTTTTTACACTAGATCAAAGATGTAGAATTCAAAAAGTGTAACAATGGAACTACGTAATTGAGTATTACTATTATTCAATTTTATGGTCTGACACAATTTTGCTTGTACGTGTCATCATGAAATCATGGTATGGATTCAGGAGGGGCGAGATATGGAAATTAAGCCGGCGTTAGATTTCTTGTAATTCTTTATTTTAGACAATTTTACATCTAATAGAGAAAAGTTCAATAGGGCATGGACAAATGTTTAGCAAATACTGATATATACATGATTAATTTTCCTGTTGTGAATTGTTGATCACCATTTGCAGTAAGAGAAGAATAAACACACAGGACTATATATTTCAATGGGATCACCTATCTAAAAGCCTCCTTTGGCAGTGCGGGAGGTTTGGTTAATTACGTGAGCACACCACGGATTGACTGTAAAAAATAAAATGGTAAATGTTTAGATAGACTGGAATAACTAGCTTCTGTAGGTACAAGTGTGGAGCAGGATTTTTCCCATGGAGGTCCTATTTTACTTTTGTAAAAGTTAAACTTTTAGGGTTAAGAAAATTTTTTAAGTTGCTCAATAGTGGGAGAAAATCTCAGGTAGGCATGATATCTGTTGAGAATTATAAACCCTAATTCTATTCCACCGAGAGCAATTAATTTGAAAAAAGAAAAATAAACACTCAAAAATACGCAAGATTTATAGAGGTTCGTCATTATGTGAGACTATGCCCTTTCCCACCTGTTGTTGCAGTAATTCTCTATGATGAAAAAATGGTTTACAAGAGAAAATCACACTCTATCTTCTCTAGCCCCGCTTTTTGATGATAATAAAAAAGGCCTAAGGAAGGTTTCCTATTTATAAGATAAATTAGGGTGAAATTGAATTTTACAAGGACACCAATCTTCGTGAAGTGGCAATAATTAAGATCGACAACTTAACATATATCTACCATAATATGGTACACATCTTTAAGATGATTTGTTACGGAATACTTCTATTAGAATTTTGTCCTTTAGGACTAAGTGATGACTTCGGATAGCATTGAGCCCCATTTGTCTCTTTTAACTTCTTTATTCTTAGCCCAACCTTTTTTTTCATTGGGTTATTAGACTTGCTGATTTGCCCATCTAGAAATAAACTGACACACTTCATATTTATTACTTGGAAATAAAAAAGTCAACAACACAATATATCCTTTACAGCAGATAATTAAAGAGGATGGAACACCCTTGGTCTTTACCATAGAAATCTAAAGCATGATAAGAACTTAGCTCTATCTCATATTCAGAAACTTCTGGCTCACATCCCTCAATGATCCTATTTTTTCCTCTTATCAAGATTTGCAAAAGGTAGACGAAACCATTGTTTTCCATGTTAAAACACCCACTCTTGCCCTTTCCAAATCCAATTTCTTTTCAAGGAGTAATCTATTGCACCTCTTTTTGAAAACCCAATTAAAACCAGCGTCTTTAGAAGTTTATGCTATAACATTTTGCAGCATCACAATACAAAAAGAAAATGCTCAATACATTATGAATTGTTACAACTTTGTGTATAGACAGAAGTACAAACATATGTTTTGAATCAATCATGTATATTAGAGCATGTTTGGGTGAGCTTATATTGAGATGATGCAATAACTAGAATTTAAATTTTTAGTTTAAAATCCCTGTCAGATTAGTAATTTTTTTGTTTTGAGTGTTTGCATAGTGTTTCGTTTAGGTTTCCAACTGGAATTGGGATTTTTTTCCTGGCTATTAAAGATTTCCTTGTTATAGTATTCGATTTTGAATTTTTTCCGTGATTAAGAATTTCTTAGTTACATTAGGCTTTGGACTTCTTCTATTTATTTAAGTTTTCCAAGTTAGAATGATTTGGAGTCCTTGAGGTTGGTAGGGCCTATGAAAAGGTGACAATGCTCCAACATAAGTCATCTTCATTACTAGTTTCATCCAGTGTCACCATCAAACTTTGACACCGACACATCAACATTGTCTACAATTGTCACCGTGTCGTCCTAAATATCTAGAAGATAATACAAATAGAGATGTAAACATAACAGGAACAATTCAAATAGCTGAATTGAATTGGAACGAGGCCTTGAGCTGTCAGTATTATGAAGTTCTTGTCCTCCATGTTTCTTCAAACTCTAATAATCAAGTCGTCCTAGCACTTCATGAACTGTCCTCAACTCCATTTCCTATCATTCTTGGTTTACCCAGTTCTCTTAGTCCCCCTCATTTATCCTCACAGTCACTGGAACTGGCAGTTTGGCTCAAAAGCATAATTGCTTGCTTTGGCGGGTTTTGGTCATTAAACCCATTGTGTTTTTTTCCTCTACTCTTTTGCTTTTGAATCTGTTTTGCCTGCCTAGCCTATTGTCCCCATCAATTTAACTCTGGCCCTTCATGTGACATTTTACTGCCTCTTTTAGTTATTTGCTTATCCCTTGAGCCAACTCTCTAGACAACTAAAATCAGTCCCTTGTTCATGTTTGTACACCCGAATTATGCATGATACACACACCATACGCACAAAACGATATTTTGCTTCTTGTGTCCCCCCTTGAAATGCTGTGTTCTTATATAAAATCATTACTGGTTTTGTAATTGAAATGTCTTATTAATTGGTGCAAGTGTTCCTACTCTGTTTTCACCCCAGGTGTTATTTGCGGAGCCTGTAGTCATCACTGCTTGTGAGTTTCTCGAGCACAATGCTCCGTCAGCATGTTCTGCAGTGAAACTTATGGGGTATGGTGGCCTTCCATCTCTCCACACTTTCCATGGAATTAATGTCTAACCTAATGATCTATATTACCTCTGATATCACGGGATCAAATGGTGTCCGTTCAGTTTCTTTAATTTCTCCCAGGTTTGGCATTTACTTTGGAGGGCCACCTCACTTCCCTCATTTAATTTTCTTTAATTTACAGGGCCACTTCACCTCCCTCATTTGCATTGGAGGTTTTTGTTCACTGCGAAAGAGAAACAAGATTTAGGCGGCTATGTCAGCCCTTTCTGTATTCTCATTCATCATCAAATGTACTTGAAATAGAGGTATTCTCTAAAACTTAAGGGTTTTCTGATTTTCCTTTTACGGATCTTATTCTGTTTTACACATTGATGTTCTTGAATCTTGATACCTCTCTGATATGGTCATAGCTGCACAGCGTGAGAGCTTTTCAATGATATGGTTTTGATGAGTCCTTGTACTTGATACAGAATATGGTTCAATGGAAATTATTTTGTTCAACTTGTGCACAAGAACCCAAAAAGTGGGGGCATTTCCATTACAAGAAATAATATAATGCGATACAATTATATATCTGACATAGCACAACTTCATACAGTTGAAGTCATGGCAGGTGTTTGCTCAATTTGATAGCCAAAGGGCAAGACAAACAATTAAGATCGATTCTAGCATGATATGAAATGATTTTGGGACATAAATGAGATATGTCCAAGCTCCATGGACAGTACTTAGTAAGTTTAATTGTTTGATAAAACAGTTTTACTGGAATAAAGACCAAGTATTTATATGCCTATATGGCTCCTCTAACTAGGATGAGGAATAGAGCTCGAAATAGCAAACTCCTGATTACCTGATTCTAAGATCAATCCCTGATTAGTAAGGACTTCAAAGTGAAATTAAATAAAAAAGTTAACAACCATGGACCAAAAGTACAGGAAATTGGGAAGTCATGGAAATACATTAACATATCTGACGAGATCAACTAGAGCTGATCTATAGTCAATAATCCATTTTAAAGACTAATCAACAAGGACGTTTTCCTTTTAGACATAACAGAAAAGTAAACTCAATTATCGGATACCTCTGAAAGCCTATACTGCATCCATAAGGACAAAAGACTGAAATAGAGCTAACACAAAATATTCATAGAAATATAAAACAAACTACTGAAACAGCGTAAGTTGAGCTGTAGAATCATAGAACATCATTAATAGCTAGAAATATCCAAGAAGGATCAGTCTCTTTGCTGGTGGCAGTGCCAAACAAATTCTTTGGCCTGGTGTAACACATTTCCTTCTTTTGTAAATCTTTGACCTCTTTCAGTTAGCCTACGCATGCATTTTGTTTATGTAAAAATATGCTCATTTTGTGATTCCTCATTTTTTAATTACTTGTTCTCTTTGTTATCCCTTTGCAGTCTGTGGTGACAAACCATCTGGTCATAAGGGGCAGCTATCGCAGCTTAAGTATGGTCATATACGGGAACACAGCTGAAGATTTAGGCCAATTCAACATAGAAGTTGACCTAGATAGCTCTTTGACAGATAATGTTAGTGCTATTGAGGGAAAACTTGAGGACCTTCCTCCTGCATTTCGTCCCATGAAACCGACAATTGAGGAACTTGTGCTTCCCCTGAAAATATTGTCCCGGACAGTTATTGCATTGGATATTCCTCTTGAAATAAAGAAATGTTTGCATCTAGCTTTTAAGATTTTGGAGTCTCCGAACCTTGGTGCGGCAGCTGATAAAGTTCTTAGTTCCTTGTTATCAGTGGCCTCAATTTATGCAACTCCTCACCTGTCTTATGATACTATTGATAAGAAGAGATTTGGCGTATATATATTGAAAAGTGGCGGCGAGGCTCATCATGCTCTTACTGAAGCCCGGAAGGAACTTTCAGATGTTTTTAAAAGTCTTAGAGATCAATCAGGAGGTTCAGATAGCTTGTGTTTTGAATATGAGGTTCCTACTTCCAAAGAGTTGGTGGACACTTTATATGAACACTTCGATTTTTGTGGAAACTCTGGAAATGTTGGATATCCTGAACTTTCACAGGTAACATGCCTTTTTTCTTTTTCTTTTTTTTTTTAATTCTTGTGGCATCTGTTTGCATTTTGTAGCAGATCTAACGTAGAGGTGAAACCAATTCTCTCATCTCTTTCTATTTCTCACACAGATGTCAAAAATTTGAAATGTGGAAGTACTGATTTTTTTTTCTTTTTTTTGTTCTCAGAATAGGAACACCATAATGTTGTTGAGTGCGGCTCTTTTATTGTGCTCTGCTAGGGAGAGCTGCTTTCACTTTGTTAATTATGGTGGTATGAAGCAGCTTGGATATGTTTTCACCCACAGGACTCGGAATTCTACTACTATTACAATTTTGTTGCTTGGAGTTATTGAGCAGGCTACTCGGCTTTCAATTGGCTGTGAAGGGTTCCTAGGATGGTGGCCTCGAGAAGATGAAAGCATCCCTTCTGGTATTAGTGATGGCTATAATCAGTTATTGAAGTTGTTGTTGCAGAATCAGAAGCATGATATTGCTTCACTTGCAACTTACATACTTCATCGTCTGCGTTTTTATGAAGTTACTTGCAGATATGAGGTACATGCTTCACCTTTCCACTATGCATGTGACTGGTTCTGCTGTTTTGTTTTATTGGAGTGGGAGGGAGCTGGGGAACTTTTGTGTGCGCTTGCGGAAGAAAAATTCTTTAATCAGCTTAATTGAAATCATTTGCGTTACTTAATAAAAAATGTTGTATTTCTACCTTGCAGTGTGCAATGGTATCTGTACTTGGGGTTATTTCTTCAGTTGGCCGTGCTACAAATTTCACTTTGGACATGCTTGCCAGTGCTAAAGCGCAACTTAAAAAGCTCGTGGTATATGTCATATAATATGATATTTTAAGCTGTATCTCTAGCTTAGTTATCAGTGTAATATATCGCTCGCTTGGATGCATGCAAGTTATTCTCTAATATTGTTCATATGAATTATGCTGGTTTCTTAATTCGTATTTGATGACATTGAGTGGTTATATGAAATATGATAATTTCTTAGTGCGTATTCGTTGACAAGTATTATTTCAGAAATTGATAAATTTGCGTGGCCCAATTGAAGACCCTTCTCCGATGGCTGCTGCAAGCAGATATTTTATCCTCGGTGATGCTGGAGCATTGCCATATAGCAAAACAAGAGGCTTGATTAAACTCTCAAATAGTTGCTTTTCAAATTGGGACATAGACCCACATTTGCTTTCCCTTCTCAAGGTATGCTGTTGTACTCGTGTTTCTGTAACACATCATGTGCGGTTACATCCTTTAATTTTTGTTTAAGCACCTGCCTCATGTCATGATCCAAAGGTGTGTGTAACCCCATCAGGAAGGAATTTACAATCCAGTGTAAACTAAATAGTAGATATTGATGATAATGAAAAAATAATGATACATGTCAAATTCTTGTATTTTCAAGCATCGCCACATTAGAGTTGTAGGTATTTCAGCTGTAAGCATGAGAGGGTCTATTTTATATCGCACGCACAATACAATGACCTAGTATGACCTTTATTTTCTTCTGGTTACAATGTTGGTGATGCTCTGAAGCATGTATTGTGAAATATCTATTTACCAGTGTTCTAAAAACTTTTCTGGGCATCGACCCAGAAATAGTAAATGGTCGAGGATACGATAGNCAGCTGTAAGCATGAGAGGGTCTATTTTATATCGCACGCACAATACAATGACCTAGTATGACCTTTATTTTCTTCTGGTTACAATGTTGGTGATGCTCTGAAGCATGTATTGTGAAATATCTATTTACCAGTGTTCTAAAAACTTTTCTGGGCATCGACCCAGAAAAAGAAAATGGTCGAGGATACGAAAGAAAAAAAAAAAAAAAAAAAAAAAAAAAACAAAATAACAAAATTTAAGTTGAACTGGAGGTTCTTGATTTCTTTTATTAGTTTGTAATTTTCTGGTTTTTCATCTAAAACTGAACTAGTTTCCGGACCTCTTCTTGTTTTTTCTTGTTGAACTGGCCATTCCGGTTCGGTTTTAACAACAATGCTATTTTCGGTCTTGCATGTATTGGCAAGATGTTTGCTTCCTATGCAAGAGAGTCTATACCTTTTCGCACTTATTCTATTATGTGGCACTTCAGTTTATGTTCTCAGTTCTAGATTTGCACTCCATGCTTCGGTCCTACTTCAAAATCCATGAATTTGGAGAATCTTGAGTCTTGACGACCATTTCCTAATGTTTTACCCGCCTCCTAATACCATAGTTATAAAACCTGTCCCGGCCAGTCGTGTGCCGGAAAACTGGCGACCTGGGCCTTTAAGTGGGCCTGGTGGGCTTATGTGACCGGACTGCAATTGACATAGTCTAGAATCAGTAAACCGACGGTTTTTGACAAACCCCTGTCAACCAGCCCAGTTTTTCACAGGTTTTCAAAATTCTAATTTTGCAATTTTGAGGACAAGGGATTTGATCCTTAGACCTCCAACTTATAAGGCTGCCAGGCTTACATGGGACCAATAATACTTAGCCCATGTTTGGCTAATGTTTTTAAACTATTTATAATCGATCAAACAACTTTTTATTCACACTTTTCGTGGGACACACAAATATTACCAACTTATCCACTACACATTTCTATATATTTATAATTTAAACCGTTTATAAACACTTCCCAAACATGCTTTTAGTTGTCACTTATGTATAACAAGATATATTAATATATCGTCATCTAAAAAAGTTTGAAAAAAAATTATAATTTAACATGTTATTGGATTTTTTAAATCAAACAATTATTTCATGGATTTTGTTATGTATGGAGAAAATGATTTTTAATTAAGACGAAAATGAATATATAATACTCATAAACTTTTGGCTGATGACTTGTGTGTTTTGTACATAACAAAAATGGGAATACTATCATTTTTCCAGAAATTCTATAATATACAAATTTATAAAATTAGAATGTAAGGGCCTGTTTGATTTTCATTATTGTAGAATGATAATGAAAAATATAGCCGTTATTGGGCCCCACACAAGAGATAGAAATTCAAAATTGATGGCTTGACGTGATGGATAACGGTCATATTTTTCATTTTTATGGATGAAAAATGAGAAACAAACGGGGGCTAAATATTATCTGTAACAATTGTGTTTATAATATCAATAATTTATAGATCTAAAAATAATTTGTCTCAAATAATTTAAAACTTTAGTTTTGTCTCAAGGAGAAAATTTATACTTTCAAATTTTTTAAATATAAGCAGCTTTGTCATTTCACTCTTTTCTGGCATGATGAAACTTTTGCTGTACAGTGCATCTTCCTGTGATCCATGTTGTTTGCTAACCACAAAATGGTGTACATTTTTCTTCTCTTCCTTGCGTTCATTCTTCTAGTTTGTCTGATTACCTTTTTTTGGCTGTACAATTAATTTCTCTGTTTTATTGCAAGCAGGAGAGGGGCTTCCTTCCTTTGTCAGCTGCTTTGCTGTCATCTTCTATTTTGAGATCTGAAACTGGGCATGCTTTGGACTTATTATTAGATATTGTATCACATATTGAAGCTACAATACTCTCACTCCTCTTTTGTCGCTCAGGTTTTAAGGCTGTTACCTTTACTGCATAACAATATTAATTTGTGAGTTCTAGTGATTTATTTTGCCTGCTTTTCTGTCAGGATTAACTTTTCTTCTACATGATCCCGAAGTCTCCAGTATGATCATTCATGCCTTGCGGGGTGTAGATGATGTTAGGAAGGAAGACTCCATATCTCTTCGGTATGCCTCTGTCCTGATATCGAAGAATTTTTTTTGTCGCCCACAGGAAGTTAGTGTGATCATCGAGATGCATGTTAGGGCGGTCAGTTCCATTTCTTAATCATTTTTTGTTCTTTTCAAGGTTTCATTTTCTGATTTCAGTTTTCTCATTCTTGATTTATATCAAGTTTTTATTTTTTTCTTGTTTCTCAATGCATCTTAGAGCACAATTGGCTAAGCCTAAAAAATGTGGATGTACATACAAATTTTTGTCCCCAAACACATTTGGATAACATACTTTTTCGTACTTTTAATTGAAAAAATTATTTTTTGGAGGTAAACTCATATGTTATTGTTAAAATAATTGACTTAGGGCCTGTTTGAGCCCATTTTTGGTGTAGAATGCATTTTAGAATAGTAGATTGATGGAGAATGTGGGGTTAAAAAATAAGGAAAAGTTTTGGTTTTGCGTGTAATATTATTTTATTGAAGAATGTGTGGTTGAAAAGAATTTTTGGAAAAAATGGGGATCAAACAAGGGCTTAAGTTTCAACTTTAGCCTATAATAGAAGTTATGTATTTTAACACATATTTACTTATAAACAAAATTTTGAAGCTTAGCCAAATATGCTCTTAGTATATTTTCATATTCTTTTTATAGGCTTCATTTCCAACCATTTGCATTTTCCTATGCTCTTATTGCAGATAAATGCTATAGATAATTTACTTACATTGGCTCCAGATACTGAAGAATTTCTATGGGTACTCTGGGATCTTTGTCGCCTTTCACGGTAACACTGATTTATTTAAAGGCTGGATTTATCTGGATTTTGCATTATCTTTAGTCTTTTGACCAACATTTCTGTGATGCATTTCAGCTCCGAGTGTGGACGACAGGCTCTGTTGGCTTTGGTGAATTTTCCAGAGGTATAGCATGAGTAATACCAATATAGCTTGTAATGGAAATTCTGAAATATTTCTCAACAATGTAGTGCATAGCCTGTGGATTTGGAGTAACACCAGTGAGCCTCACTAAGCCCCTGTTTGGCCCCCATTATTTGGCATTTTTGGGGGATTGAAAATTTTTAGAATAGTGATTGATGGGAGATGTGTGGTTGAAAAGTTTTAGATTTGTGTGTATTATTATTTTATTTGATGAATGTATGGTTGAGATGAAGAGAGAAAAAATTAATGTAATGTAATGGAATTTAATGGTGGCCAAACAGGGGCTAAATATTTAATTAAAACTGAGATTTATGTAATTGTTACTGTTAGTGCAACCATTTTTTTTTAAAGGTAATCAAATATTATATTAAACAAAGCTTAATACACCAGAAGTGTATCAACAATACAAATCAGAAAGAAATATTATGAAATTGGGCAGCCCATCTATATGCCTAGTAGCCGCAGCATTAAACCAANTTTTTTTTTTTTTAAAGGATAATCAAATATTTTATTAATCAATGCATAATACACAGGAAGTGTATTATCGCTTTAAATCAGAAAGTGACAATATGAAATTGGGCAGTCCATCTATACACCTAGTAGCCGCAGCATTAAACCAAGTATACAATGTCAAATGAAACAACGATGAACTAGCAATATCAGTTGTTTTATTTGGTGGTGATTGGAACCCATTTGATTAGTGGATGAAATTTGTGGTCTTCTTTTTCTGATTCTTGCCCTTTTTACATCATCTTGAATGGTAGAGTGTTCGAATTTTTAACTATAATGAATTTTATCTTCTAATTTTGCTGTAGGCTCTTTCAATTTTGATGACTGCATTGCATTCTGGAAGGGAACTTGATCCAGTTGCAGGAGTATCACCGTTAAGTCTTGCAATCTTTCATGCAGCAGTCGAGATTCTTGAAGTTATTGTTACTGACTCGACTGCATCTTCTTTAGCATCTTGGATAGATCATGCTAAGGAACTTCACAGGGTATTACATTCCCCCTCACCAGGGTCGAACAAGAAAGATGCACCAGCACGGCTTCTTGAGTGGATAGATGCCGGGGTAGTTTACCAGAGAAATGGGGCTATTGGTCTCTTACGCTATGCTGCCGTGTTGGCTTCCGGAAGGGATGCTCATGTGGCCACAAATAGTGTTCTAGCATCTGATGTGATGGATATTGACAATGTAGTTGGAGATTCTTCCAGCAATTCTGATGGCAACATTATTGATAATTTACTTGGAAAACGTATTATGGAGAAGGATTTTGTTGGTGTCATTCTTCGTGATTCTTCCGTTGCTCAATTGACGACGGCATTTCGAATTCTGGCATTTATTTCAGATAATACGGTAAGAAATTTTATATTAATTCTGTAATGCTGCATGACATGTGTAGGAGATCTTTCTGGCTAATTCTTGTTTGAGCCGTTTAGGATGTTGCTGCTGCTCTCTACAATGAAGGCGCTGTCATGGTTATCCATGCTGTAATGATCAACTGTAAACTCGTGCTTGAAAGGGCATCCAACATTTATGGTTAGTATGAATTCTTGCTGGTGTTGGCAATAACATTTTTGGTACCAAGTTTTTCATAAACCTCGCAGAATTTTTTGTTCGTGAAGGTACAATAGGTCATTGATCATACCACTATCAGTTGATCTGTTAGTGTCAAATCTATATTTAGTTGCTGGTCATATGAATTACCTCAAATTTAATATTTTCCTCCATGTTAAAGAGCAGCCTGCTGCTTCACCGCTGATCGTAATCATTGTAAATACATGCATTTATTCTGCCCATATGATAATTGGGATGCAGATGCTACATAATCTTCTAATTTTGAGTACTGCTTTATCACCGACATGTTAATAGCATTTCTCGAATCGTATATGGCTTGGAATAATCTGAGGATTTGTTCTTCATACTGGGGAAGTAAATGGTAATGCACATTAACTTCCTGTTTGCAACATCTATGGTCAAGAGGTACAAGTCTTCAGTTCATTTCAGTCATGGATATTTTCCAAGACGCGTTAGTGAAAGTGCTCAGCAACGTCTCCAAGTATTTTGATTCCTTTTCTAAACTGAGACATTGTAGTACATGTGGATCTGATCTCACACTCAGGCGTCCTTAAAGGATTGTGTAACATTGCTTTGAGACAGAAAATCTATGATCAGGGCTATTTTAAAGACACGCTCAGCACATTCTTTAGATCAAAACACGACTTTTCAAATTAAAAATCCAGGTAAGAGCACAACACTGAAAAGACACAAGATGCACTTTCACACATGGAGCTGTGCTGGCTATAGTGGTAGTTTCGGAGCTATAGCATTGACGGAAGCTCTCTCTGATCAAGGCTGGGGCACAAGGGTCCTGGTACTATCCAGGTGCGAAGAACCCCGGAGGTGACTGCAATCAAATGGAAACACTAGATGTTGCATTGCGATGGTGGTTGAGATGGCTTGTGAATGTGTGTGTTTGGTGATGTAGTGGTTGTCTTGGTGATGAATTACTAATATGAATGTTCTTGCCATCTCTTGACCCTTCACAAGTTAATCATTTTACTGCAGTATTTCTATATGAGTAACTTCTCTTTTGTGCAATATTTTGTTTTTGCATGGAGGAACCTTTTTTTTAAGCAAATGTATGAAGGAACTTGGTTGTGGTCTATTTAGTACATTTTGCTGATTTTTTCTTATCAGAAATTATAGAGTAAAATGAATTGAGACGGAAATACTAAGAGAAATTGAGAATTTGTATAACTACCATAATCCTCCCTATAATACCTACCATAATCTTTCGTATAAATACCTACCTTAATTTAACCAATAAAGATTTACCATAATATGTCCTATGCAAAGAAGAAGACAACTCGATTTTATCTTCTAAATTAGGAGACAAATAAAACCCCAGCCTTTCTAGGATTTGATTGAACAAGGAAAATCAAATTTTCCAACACTCCCCCTCCGGCTAGTGTGAAGATATTTCTCATTTTCAACTTATAAAGGATTTGACAAATAAAGGAATGTCAAATCTTCAGCACTTGTGAAGACTGAAAACAAGGTTTCTCGTCTTATGCAGATTATTTAGTTGACGAGGGTACAGAGCGCAATACAACTTCAGATTTACTGCTGGAACGTAATCGTGAGAAGAGCCTCGTTGACCTGTTAATTCCATCTTTGGTCCTCCTGATTAATCTGTTGCAGAGGTTGAAGGTTAGTGGTGATGGTTTTTTTCTGAATTTCTCATTTTGGACTGGATTTCTATTCATTGTTAGGTTTTTGCATGTGCATAGATGTTTTAATAGTAATTGATCTAGGTTTATGCAATACAGATGCTCAAGTTTAGTGCTAGCCAATATTATGGTATGGTGAGTAGTTTACCCTTCTATTCCCTTGAAAAAATATAAAATAATGAAAAGTAAAAGGTAATTTATCTTAGCTTAAGTAGTTGCTTGATTCATTGAGGAAAACTGCGGATAAATGCTCTTCTGATCTGGAGATAAGGTGATTGTATAATTTCTTACACTAGCAAGAGATTGTTGATTTTACTGTTATTTCGTTTGAGAATGAGACACTTTGTTTGGCTCAACCTTAATCTAGGAGATAGAGGAAAAGAGTTTCTTTTCAAAAATTTCCTTGACGATTTGTTATATTATGATGGGTGTTTTTCGTGTGTGTTATCGGAAACAATCATTTCTCTTGTTCGAAATTTATTTTATTTTAGGAAAGTGATGTAAGAATCTCTCTTTTGTAGAACCATTAAGATGTGATTTTACTTGATGTTTTCAACATCATGCCAGAATCACAATCGTTTGTGTGAGAATGATTGCCTTCTTCATTAACATTTGGAACTATGCTTTTATAGTTGATAAAATTAAGTTTCTTATCTTTAAAAAAAAAAAAAAACACAGACTGAGTTTTCTGACACTGTTTACCTTCCGTGGTCTGTTATAGCTTCACTTGATATGGTTCTTCTGCCATTTAAGCTGATTGTATACAGAGCTATGTGATATTGAGACATGTTCTTGCTCCACCTGTAGGAAGCCAAGGAGCAACACAGGAATACAAAGCTAATGAACGCGCTTCTACAATTGCATCGAGAAGTGAGGTAGTATGGAATTTCTCATATTTCGTTGAATACAGTCTGTGGAGTAATGAATGATTTCTTCCATTTGCAGCCCCAAATTAGCAGCATGTGCTGCAGACTTATGTTATCCTTGCCCCGATTCTGCACTTGGCTTTGAAGCTGTATGCCATCTTCTTGCATCAGCACTAGCCTGTTGGCCAGTGTATGGTTGGACTCCTGGCCTTTTTCACTTCCTCTTCGACAATCTTCATACAACTTCTCTAATGGCACTGGGCCCAAAGGAAACCTGTAGTTTACTTTGTCTACTGGTATTTGGACCTTCCTATTGCATTGTTCTTTCAATAAATAATGATTTGATGATAGAAATGAGTTTGACGCAGTTCTTCTCTGCGTTCTCTGGCTTTCTAGAATGACTTGTTTCCAGATGAAAGTATCTGGCTGTGGAAGAATGGAGTGCCAATGTTGACTGCCCTCAGATCGTTGTCTGTAGGGACATTGTTGGGATCTCAGAAAGAGAAACAGATCAACTGGTATTTACTTTCTGGACACCCAGAGAAGCTGGTTTGTCAATTGTCACCACAGCTTGTGAAGCTGGCAGAAGTTGTTCTGCATTGTGCTATCAGTGTATGTGATTCTATATCATACATTTTTCTTTCTTTGTTATTTCCGTTTTCTTCAGATTGATGCTCTTCACTTCTGGTGTGGTGGTCTGTCAAACATGTCTTATTTTTCGTTATGCTTCTCTCTGATCATATTCATAGCCTTCTTTATGTTTAGTATTTCTCTCTGATTGTGTTATTATCACGTATCAGACATCAGTCATCATACAAGATATGCTGCGGGTCTTCATAATCCGTATTGCAAACCTAAATATCGATAATGCTTCAGTACTGCTTCAACCTATCATATCATGGATCTCTCATCACCTTTCAGAACCCTTGACATTGTCTGATGTGGATGCTTACAAGGTCATAATAAACTCACGTTTCACAAATTTCAGTTAGTTTTACATAATTATCATCTCGGCATTACCCTTTCTTGTGGTTCCATTCAGGGCTTTCGATTGCTGAGTTTTCTTGGTAGCTTATTGGAACATCCAAATGGAAAGGTGGTGTTTAACTTACAAAATTTCCCCATTCAACACATCTAATTAAAATGCTTACAATTACAATATTATTCTCTCATTATCTTTATTATCCTTGTCAGTCATTATTGCTGAAGGAGGGTTATGTTCAGATGCTCACGAAAGTGCTCAAAAGGTGTATTAGTGCCACTAACTCGGATGTAAAACTGTTCCCAGAAAACGGAAATGTGGCTAAAGATGAATTTTCTTTGCTTAGTTGGTGTATACCCATATTTAAGTCTATCTCTTTAATTAGTGATTCTCGAGCTTCTGTGCAATATGCTGGAGCTAATGGAAGGTTAGAAAATGTTTTAAAGAGCTTTCATCTAATGCAATTACTCTTTTTTCTTATGCATGGATAGAGATTTATGATCATGATTATATGAATTATTTTGTGTTTTCCAGGTGCATTCGTGAGAGTTTGACTGCTGAAGAATGCATCAAACTTTTGTCCTACCTCCTTAAATTTTCCATGGTATATTTCTCATTTGTGTATCTGCATCATGTTGATAACTAGTTCTTCATTGTAAAATACAAAACCTTGCAAATTAGCTTATGAGCTGGTTCTTGTTAGTAGTTTTTAACATTAGAGATTGTTCATTTGTTTCAGTAAACCTTTATGTTATACTAAGAAGCTCTAACACGCCACAGGAGCGGATTGCCGGTGTCCAACACATATTGGGCATTCTAGGTGGCGTGTGATTTTCATCTTGTTTCTTTTTTTTTTATATATAATTCTACTCATGTTGCCGAATTGGTGCCGACACGACAAATCCATTTCAAAATGACCAAAACAAAAGTTACCCAAAAGAGAGACTAACCTGAAAAATGAAAATGAAATCAAAAGAAGTTTCCATTAATTTAACTTCTGAGAGGTGATGATGGAGAGAGTCAGAGATAGATGGGTGGTTGACATGTCCCATGGAAAATTCATGATTCCTAAAGCATGCCTGGGTTTGTCTCCGCGTGTATGGAAAAAAAAAGTAACAACTGTGTTAATTTAACATCCACTATCTGAAATTGTATTAAATTCTTATTATAATAATTGTATTAATCTAACATATATTTTAAATTCTTGTTTTTACTGAGTCTAGGTTTATTTCTGGCGTGCACGTGTCCTTTTTTTTTAAAGACTGTGTCAGCATGTGTGTTCTTAATATTTCGGACTTTCGGCTGTTTGTGTTTATTTGAATAACTGGCAGTTGATGTAATCTATCACTTTCTAAGGATGATATCGCTTGCCAATAGAAAGAATGGGGGAGTTTGTACATATCAAAAGATGCTTGTGCTTAATCCAAACTCTATATTATGGGAAGAAATTTTGGCTCCTTGGTCATAAGTGTGAATTAGCATAATTTTGACCACCCTGCAGAGATTTAGTGAGATGAAGAGAGAATGAAACCAGATTATAAGGATATTTATTCAAAGATACCTTTGAACACTGTTATGTCTTCTCCAGTGGGGCAGAAGACAGTTGATTGAATAAAAGTTAAAATTAATCAATGGCTTAAGTTCTTTTTTGGTTTGAAAAGAATATGCCATCCTTTAACTTGTCAGTAGTTCACACCCAAGAGAGCCAATTAATAAGGAATCTATCAGTCGGTTGTGACGCTGGTGTCTAAAGGAACATGTGTTTTCATTGTAAGAGAAGGACTGATGTAAACATTTTAACTTGGATTCTTACATGGATGTTAAATGGATGATGAATTTTAGTATTTAGGTTGCATTTCATTGACTTGAATAATATTTTTTGCAGAATCTTTGGAATGAATATCATCCTAGAGAGTTTGAGTTTTTCGCCATTACTGTATATGGGTCGTAGTCTCATTACTGTTACTTTGACATGGTAGATCTTGAGGCTCCAATGCTTTATCAAAACTGTTAAGATCTTTGAGCAAGTAATGGCTAAATTAACAATCTCATATCAGAAGGATGTAGTTTGAGGAACTGTACAGCATCATCTTTGGGAATATGCTGTTTTTGTTCTCCCATTTTTTTATACCGATGCTTCCGTATTTTCTTGCACTGTTCAAGTGATCATTCTCATATAGGCTTTCCTTAACTCTTCTGGAGTATGGGATTCAAGGTTGTTCTGCATATTCCGAATTCAAAAAGTTTTCTTTAGACGTCCTGCCTTCCCATTGATATTATTTAATCCTTCTGTTTTTTTTTTTTTTTTTTAACACTTAAATTGCAGGTTTTGCCTGTTGGAAAAGAATTAGTTACCTGTCTGTATGCTTTCAAAGAAATGGGTTCCACTACTGAAGGCCAGAGTGCTTTACTGTCGATTTTTATGCATAGTCGTTCCTCTGGCATTGAGATTTCTGAGTCCCAAAGTAGACATGAAAGTGATGGAAGATACAATCTAATTGATGTATCTGATTGGAGGGAGCATCCTCCATTGTTATGTTGCTGGACTACTTTAGTGAGGTCGATTGCCTCGAATGATATTTCTCCAGTATATACTGCTTCAGCTATTGTTACATTATGCACAGGAGCATTACGCTTTTGCATGGACGGGGAAAGGTTTGTTCAGAAATTTCTTTTTGTTCGCTATGTTACCCTAAAGATTTTCTGCCAACTATAATTCAAAATTTCAGCTTATAATTTTTCGAATCTATATCTATTCTCTAATATATCATTCTCTAGTCCTGTTATGATGTTTAACATATTGCATTATCTCCTTGATAACAAGGCTGTACTTAAATGAAATGTAAGGTTAATCGCGGTTGAACCAAGCTAGTGCTAATTTCTACTTGTTTTAAGTTTGGGTTATGTCCTTAAGAGCCCATCATCTCGCACTCAAGCTTTGGACTCCATGTTGACATGTTGAAAACCTTTGCTTGGTGAATTTTGCTAAGAGATAAATCCCACATCATCTAATTATCTAAATGGAGACCAAAATGTAAAGGCTTGGGATGTTCTTCTTAATAAGGTAGTCTTTTAGGATGAAATCTCAAGTCTTAACATGATAAAGAGCTCAATAAGCTCAAACGAGCAATTTAATCTTATTAAGACTCAAAAACGAGTATACTGATTTCAAGATTGATCTATTCAAGCGAACCACCATTTTGCGAGGATGTGTTAAGAGATAAATTCCACCATCTCGCAGGGGCATAGACCACCCCTGCGACCCTGGAACTTCCATGCCCCCGGGGAAACTTGGATTTTGAGCTCTACCAAACAAGCTCTAAAAGGTGCTTAAAAGCACTTCTTTGAAAGTATGTAGATAAGGTGCTTAAAAGCACTTCTTTTGGAAGTATGTAGATGCACCTTTTAAGCTTAGGTGTGTATGCTCTACGATCTCAAGGCAAAGCCAATTTTTGAAAGTGGGGAAGCATTCAATAAAAGTCACATAGGAAAGAAGTTTATCCTCTAATAAAAACCTTGACTATAAACTTATTCTTGTCCTTCCAATACCTTTTTGCCTTGTCTAATCCTATTTGTAGAATATTTTGGTTAATGATGCTAATCACCTATTCTCCTAATATAAGTCTAACTAATATAACCTTTAACTCCAATACATTTGTCTTTTACTTCTTCATTTTGTAAACTCAGTTCCGTTATTGTTTCTACAATATTTCTATTTCTTTCCTTCCCTTATACCGAAGTTTCTATCCCGCATCCTGTATCAACTTCTCTCCTTTTCATACATCTGTGTGCATGTTATAAGGTTCCTCCTATCAGCAGATGTACTGGTTCTAAGGATTTTATTGTTTCTTGGAATTTGAAATTTCTACTCTACCTTGCATTAACTTCTTTACACCTCTAGCATTAGCGCTTGGGAACCAATGCTTACTCCTCGAAACCTTTGCATGTTGATGTGCCACTTATGCTTTACACCCTTGCTAAGCCACTTTGACTACAGGTGGCATCTGATGTGGTGCATCTCTAGTAGTAGACGCTCCAAGAAAAATCTGTGAAGGCTTCATGTTATATTATATATGTGACTGTCAACCTGTTGCAACTATAGTTTATGTGGGCTTGAGATTGGACGTGTTGAAATTTGTGTAAGGGGTTTTCTGATACTCTATCCTGTAAGGTAAAATTTGTGTTTGCTGTGAAATCTTTATCCTTGTTATTAGCAACAACCACACATTTCTCCATTAATACCGTGAGGTTATCTAGGAGCTTCTATTCTATTGTCTCATCATGTGATTTTATCTAGAGTATCTCAACTTTCTATCTATGAAATATATTTTCATTTCTATTGGCCAACTCGTTTCATTTTCATAATACTAGATTTTCTTTTATTAATTTAATTCATGTCAATCAACTTCTACGAGGTAGGATTTAGAAAATTGATTTTCTCAATATAGCATGAAGTAAATTGCAAACTGTATTGTTTCTTTTTTAGCTTCAATTTGGAGAGGGTGGCTGCTATCAAGTTCTTTTTCAGAATTAAGGATGAGAGTTCTGTAGATGGTTTTATTGAAGAGAGCATGAACCAGATTGAGGAGTTTGCAAATCTGTTAGAGTCAGAGATAAGCAATGATACATATTCAGCTGCAGGGGATGTGCCCCCTACTCTGTACGAGGTACAGTTTCTCATTTTCCTTCCCTTATTTTAGCTCCTTCCCATGTTTCTCTCAATTATACCATAATGGATGTGCAGGTTAAGGAGTCTGCAAACTCATTAATACTTCTGTTGCAAAAGTCAACTGATACAGTGAATGAGGATGTTACAATTGCCAGTCTCCCAAGCTCATTAGCTGTTGCTCCAGTTCCTTCGAGGGTGCATAAAATTGCAAACAGCAGCATAGAACGGATGGAGGATTACAGCTTGGATGAATTTGGAGACAAGTTTTTTTGGGAATATCCTGAAACTCTGCGTGATAGACTTGCACAGACCGCTCTTCCTGCAAAAAGAAAGATCTCTTCATTGGAGGGACCAAATAGGCGTGCCAGAGGGGACAATGCTGCAGCTGAGGCCGTCACACAAAGTACATTCTCTAGGGGATCGGTACCTGTTGCTGCCCCCTCTGGCCCTACTCGTAGGGATACCTTTCGACAACGTAAGCCAAATACTAGCAGGCCTCCTTCTATGCACGTGGATGACTATGTTGCGAGAGAAAGAAATGCTGATGGTACAAATTCTAATGTAATTGCTGTCCCACGGATAGGATCTACAAGTGGGAGACCACCATCTATCCATGTGGACGAATTCATGGCCAGACAGAGGGAGCGCCAAAATTCTGTGGGATCCACAGGTACCGAGACAACAGCACAGGTGCAAGCAACAGTACCAGATAACAACGCAGATGCTGAGAAGCACAGTAAAGCTCCGAAGTTGAAACCTGATCTTGATGATGATCTACAGGGAATTGATATTGTATTTGATGCCGAGGAATCTGAATCTGAACCTGATGATAAACAGATGTTTCCTCAACCGGATGCCCATCTACAGCAGTCTCCATCTGTTGTAGTCAAGCATAGTTCTCCTCATTCAGTAGTTGAGGAGACAGATGCTGATGTGAATGAAGGTAGTCAGTTTTCTCGCTTGAGTGCACCATTAGCTTCGAATATGGACGAAATTATGCCAAGTGAATTTTCTACAAGAATGTCTGCATCTCGTCCAGAGATGCCATTGACTCGAGAACCAAGCATTTCTTCGGGTAGAAAATTTCCTGATCAGTCAGAGGACGTGAAGAGTTTTCCAGTCCAAACACCTAGGATTGAATCTCCTGCTGGAGCTAGTGGTTCTGGAATTTCTACTCAAGTCTATGCAAACACTCCCTCTTCAACTGGACAATTAGCTTTTGGCTCTAGGCCTCCTGCCTTCTATTCGCAAGCAAATTTCCCACAAAGTGGAACTGTACCTTTAAGTGGTGGTGGTTCTCAAGGATTCTACGATAAAAAAAATCCATTAAATCAGCCACCTTTGCCTCCAATGCCACCTCCACCAACAGTCTCACCTGTATTATCTCAAACTACAGATACCATTGTGAGTCAGCCTTTTTCCATTTTCAATTTTCAATTCTGCGTGCTGATCTGCAGTTAATCTTTCCTACAAGTTGAATAACCCATCTTCTCTCACTTTTGCAGGTTCAGTCAGAATATCTGTCTGTTTTGGCTAGCAGTTCCTCACTGGCAACTTCCAGTCCTTTGCCTGATTCAAGATTCGGACGGAAGTCCCATTCTTCCCCTGGCAGATCTAGTAGACCGCCACCTCCTCTTCCTCCTACTCCACCTCCATATTCATCTAACCCTTCTGCAATATCCTCATTTAAAAATCCAAATTCTCAGTCTCCAATGTACACTCAAACTGTTGGTAGTTCCGAGCTTCAGCAAAACCTTGTTGCACCTTCAATGGGTACTGGATTAGGCAACCTTTCGGCATCACGGACGATGCTAACTTCTTATCCCCCGCCTCCTTCAGTACAACCCTTGCATTTCAGGCCCGGTTCCGTACCTATCAATTTTTATGGGAATAGTTTAGTTCCACATCATGGAGAAAACCTACATAGTATTTCGCAAAACCTTCCCATGTCTCTTCCTCCATTTCACTCCATACCACCTCTTACTCAGTTGCAGCCACTACAGCCACCACATATTCCTCGCCCGCCACCACAGCATCTGCGGCCATCCATTCCTGCTTCCCCGCAGGAGCAAGGCACGTCTGTGTTGCAAAGTCCCCTACAAGTGCCCCAACTCTCTCCTGCCCACATGTACTATCAGACCCTACAGCAGGATAATGCTGCACATTCATCGCAACAAGTTGAGCAGTCACGAGTTCAGCATCAGCAAGCGGATAGCACATCCCAGCAACAAGATTCTGGAATGTCGTTGCAGGAATACTTTAAATCCCCAGAAGCAATTCAGGTACCACACTTTGCATTGCTCAGGCACAATTTATACAATGTACTAGTCCGGGTTGGTAATAAACTCCGTTCTGATCGTTATTTTTCATACCTGATTTCAGTCTCTGTTGAGTGATCGTGATAAACTTTGTCAGCTTCTGGAAGAACATCCTAAGTTGATGCAAATGCTGCAGGTTTGATAATTCAACATAGTTGATTCATTTCTCCTAAGAGCATGCTTGGCTAAGTTTAGAAAGTTTACATTTAAGTTTAAAAAGTACATACTCCCTCCGTCCGTCCCAATTATATAGGCCGAGTTTCCTTTTTCTCTTGTCCCAAATATATAGGCTTGTTTCCTAATATAGAATATTTTGTTATATTTTTTTACCAATATACCCTTATTAAATTTTTTCCAATTAATATGTCAAATTCTTGAAATCATCCAAATACAC
>CAIGRT010150460.1:0-21462 GCA_903798405.1 Fraxinus platypoda | reverse complement strand
TGAAAAAAATTATTTAGTTTCGGTTCTTATTCGGTTCTTCGGTTCTTGGTCTAGACCCGAGACCCGACCCAAACCCATCGGTTCTCGATTCGGGTACCCGTTCGGGTATTTAATTTATGAAGAACCGCTCGATTCGGTCCGGTTCGGTTCGGGACTTTTGGACACCCCTAGTTGAAAGGTCGTGGGTCCATGAAATGTGTGGTTAAAATTAATTAAACTTACATTTTAATGTGTACCAAACATGACTTAGGTATTTTATTAAAAATAAAGTGTTGGTTAGATTTTCGCCTAAATTTTGTCCCGTTTGACTCCCATGAAAATTATACTTTATATTTTTCTATTTCTTTATCAACTACGCATTTATGAAATAATCCAAACGGGTGCTTAATCATAAAAGGAAAGGAGAGTGAGCTGCAGATCCCATATAGGAGTGATCAGTGACCGCTCCCATGATCCAACTCTGCTGGTGAAAATTTGCACATACAGAAACTAAGGAAACAAAATCCGTTCTTCCGATCTCTAAATCGACTCCAATTTCTCAGGTAATTTTGCACTTTTTTTTTCTTATTTCGTTTTCGATTTACTACAGCCCTAGGTTTCATTTCAGATCTGATATGCCAAAAACTTATCCATTTTATGTAGTCCATGAGTTACATCTAACATTTTCACATTGAATGCTTGGATTGGATGTCCGCTGTTGATTGTTATTCTTTTGAATTTATGGTCTCGATCGTTCCGCACCTTGATTTATTTTGGTGGATTTTATTGTTTGTTTATATGTTGATGTAGATATTAAGATTTATGGATCTGTATAATGAGAATGATAGTTTTTTTTAATTTTTGGTTCAGAATCTATATGCATGTTATGGTGTACGGTCGGTCCGATTTTTAGCTTGCTATGGACTTATTGAATTATTTTCGTCTATGTAATTGAACTTTCTTTTTGAATTTAGAATTTAGAATTCAGATTTGTATTGCAGAATAATATTAATTTTTGCTCGAATGAGAACTAGGAATATTACATTATATTGCTGAATCCTTTTCTGTTCTATGAACTGAATTTTTATTAAGGACTATATTTCTTTAATGTTTTAAATATACCTAAAAATTCCACATTTTGTTTCTACGTTTTGCTACATTATTTATCAAAAAATGCTAACTATGTCAGACTTTACACTTGAGTAATCATACAAGTAATTACCATATTGGAAAATGACATTTTAGCTCACATCATAATTTCAGCTCTTTTTTTGTCATTGTATGATGTGAATTCAGATCAACTGATGAACTAGGTGGAACATCACCATACTTTTCAATCACTCCATTATAGTAGTTTTTCCATAATTCTTTTGGTCTGTATTGATTAAATATTTGTATTCTCCACATGACTAGGTAACAAGTGAAAATGGAGAAATCGTGCTCTTTGCTGGTACACTTTGACAACGGCACTCCAGCTCTTGCCAATGAGATTAAGGAGGCACTAGAAGGAAATGATGTTCCTGCTAAGATTGATGCCATGAAAAATGCAATCATGCTTCTGCTGAATGGTGAAACCCTCCCTCAGCTCTTCATTACTATAGTTAGATATGTGTTACCCTCTGAAGACCACACTGTTCAGAAATTGCTGTTGTTATATTTGGAGATCATAGACAAGACTGATGGCAAAGGTCGCGTATTGCCCGAAATGATCTTGATTTGCCAGAATCTAAGGAATAATCTTCAGCACCCGAACGAATATATCCGAGGTGTCACACTGAGGTTCCTTTGTCGGCTGAATGAGGTGGAGATCATTGAGCCTTTGATACCCTCCATTATGTCTAACTTGGAGCATCGACACCCTTATGTTAGGAAAAATGCAATTCTTGCTGTGATGTCGATTTACAAGCTCCCACAAGGCGAGCATCTTTTGGTTGATGCACCGGAGACCATTGAGAGGTTTCTTTCGACAGAACAGGATCCATCAGCTAAGAGGAATGCATTTCTGATGCTTTTCAACTGTGCTCAGGATCGTGCTATCAATTACCTTTTGACCAACATTGACAGAGTACCTGACTGGGGGGAATTAATGCAGATGGTTGTCTTGGAGTTAATCCGGAAAGTTTGTAGGACGAACAAAGGAGAAAAAGGTAAATATATCAAGATAATTATATCGCTCCTGAATGCTCCTTCAGCTACCGTTGTCTATGAATGTGCCGGAACCCTTGTTTCTTTGTCTTCTGCTCCTACGGCTATTAGAGCTGCAGCTAGTACATATTGCCAGCTTCTTCTCTCTCAGAGTGACAATAATGTTAAGTTAATTGTGCTTGATCGTCTGAATGAACTTAAGTCTTCCCACAAAGATATTTTGGTTGACATGATCATGGATGTATTGAGGGCACTATCTAGCCCAAACCTTGATATCCAAAGGAAAACTCTTGATATTGTTCTCGAACTGATCACACCTCGAAATGTTAATGAGGTGGTTCTTACTTTGAAGAAGGAAGTTATGAAAACTCAAAGCGGGGAGCTTGAGAAGAATGGGGAGTATCGCCAAATGCTTATTCAAGCCATCCATTCTTGTGCGATAAAATTCCCTGAAGTCGCAAGCACAGTGGTCCATTTATTGATGGATTTCTTGGGAGACAACAATGTAGCTTCTGCTATGGATGTTGTAATTTTTGTGCGAGAGATAATTGAAACCAACCCGAAATTAAGAGTTTCCATCGTAACCAGACTTTTGGATACATTTTATCAGATCCGAGCTGCGAGAGTTTGTTCCTGTTCACTTTGGATCATTGGAGAGTATTGCCTTTCACTTTCTGAAGTCGAGAGTGGCATTTCAACTATAAAGCAGTGCCTTGGAGACCTACCTTTTTTTTCGGTCTCTGAAGAAGAGGAAGCTGCTGATTCTACAAAGAAACCCCAACCGACAAACTCCACTACCATTTCATCTAGAAGACCAGCCATCCTTGCTGATGGGACTTATGCTACACAAAGTGCTGCCTCTGAAACTGCTTTCTCCCCTCCAACTGTAGTTCAAGGATCTTTGGCTACTGGAAACTTGCGATCCCTTCTTCTCGCTGGCGATTTTTTTCTTGGGGCAGTTGTCACCTGCACACTAACGAAGCTCGTATTAAGATTAGAAGAGGTTCAACCTTCGAAGGTTGAAGTGA
Source organism: Fraxinus platypoda (assembly GCA_903798405.1). Classification (NCBI taxonomy): domain Eukaryota; kingdom Viridiplantae; phylum Streptophyta; class Magnoliopsida; order Lamiales; family Oleaceae; genus Fraxinus; species Fraxinus platypoda. The sequence continues at coordinate 18,310 of CAIGRT010150460.1, read as the reverse complement.
ACAAAGCATCAACCAGTGCATTATTGATCATGGTCTCGATTCTACAGCTAGGGCAATCTTCAGTTCTCCCTCACCCAATTGACAATGATTCTTATGACAGGATTGCTCTTTGCATAAGATTGCTGTGCAACACAGGGGATGCTGTGAGGACGATCTGGTTGAAGTCTTGCCATGAGAGTTTTGTTCAAATGCTTTTAGACAAACAGTTACGTGAAACTGAGGAAATCAAAGCAAAGGCTCAGATATCTCATTTGCAGCCTGATGACCTTATTGACTTCTACCATTTGAAGAGCAGGAAGGTAAGAATATTGCTTTTGCCATCTCTTGCAAAATGTTAAAGGTTCTATACTTGTCTTTTTAGACTGTAATCAGAATGTTGCTCATTTTTTCAACCAAATTATGCTTTTGCATGCCATATCAGCCTGAGTTCTTTCTCTGAGTGTGTTTGTCTGTCCTGTGTAGGATCGTGCTCTGTAGCTAATGTATTCAGGTCAATGAGCTCACATCATGTTGATGGAATATTGGACCAACATCCTTCATTGTCTAATTATTTATTTGCATGAAACTTTCTGGAGGGTCAGGTTTAAAATTCACAAGAAACATTTTGGGATGGAGAGATTCTATATTGAACACAAAATTTTTCCATGCGGAAGTTTGGTCATGCTGAGGACTATGCAAAACAACTATTATATATCTTGTTAGATTTGTAAAATAGTTATCAAAAAATTGTATTTTTTAGTTTAATCAGCTTATACTTCTATTATTTTTTTTGGTCATGTGTACTTTTTTGGACTTGTGGATTGAGTTGTCAAATGTGTTGTAAGCATCTTACACATTAGGGCCAGCTAATTTTACCTGCTTTGGAGGTTTGGTCTGATCAATTTACAAGTACTTGTGAATTGTGATGTTAATTTACCCTTTCATCACCATGAGAGATTGCAATTAACTTCTATATATGTGCCAAAAAGTATCTTCAATCAATCTATTGTGTAAGTGTTTAGAATTCAGCAATTTCTCTTGAGAGATCACGGTTCCTCTCTCTTTTTGATTGGTTGTATTATGCATGTAGTATACTCAATGTATAAATAGTTTATTCATTTCCCACTGTTGTCTATACTTCAGGGCATGAGCCAGCTGGAGTTGGAAGATGAGGTTCAAGATGATTTGAAACGTGCTACTGGGGAGTTCGTTAAGGATGCAGATGATGCTAATAAGCTAAACCGTATTGTTCAACTGACAGGGTTTAGTGACCCAGTGTATGCTGAAGCTTATGTGACTGTTCATCAGTATGATATTGTTCTGGACGTTACGGTTATTAATAGAACCAAGCAGACCCTTCAGAATTTGTGCTTGGAGCTTGCTACAATGGGTGATCTTAAACTTGTTGAGCGACCACAAAATTATACTTTGGCACCTGATTCAAGCAAGCAAATAAAAGCAAATATTAAGGTCTCCTCTACTGAGACAGGAATCATATTTGGAAACATTGTTTACGAGACCTCAAATGTACTTGAGCGGACTGTTGTGGTCCTCAATGATATTCATATTGATATTATGGACTACATCTCTCCTGCTGTGTGTGGTGATGCTGCTTTTAAAACCATGTGGGCAGAATTTGAGTGGGAAAACAAGGTACAAAGTCACTTAATTCCTGTTGTTATTCATATTGTTTTTTTGTTTAGGATATATTCCCTCATTTTTGCATTGTTTTCGTAAGAAAATACTGTATGGTGATGACTACGTAGAAGTCAAAAAGGATTGCCACAATTAGATTTTCTGATAAATCATTCACTTCTGATCTGTGTTGAACTGTTCATTATCCATGTATTCTTTTAAAGTCGTCTGATGTCTGTTGTTTTGTTAGAATTCAATTTCATCTCATTTCTGTAAACCCAAACTTTTGCTGGAGTGTTACATAATTGATTTGATCAGCATCAGCTGGTTTTCCTTTTCTCTATTTGGAGAAGGAATCTCATTAAGATATTACATTATTCTTTGCTCTGCTTATTGAAAACTTAACCATAACAGGAGATGTTTTAGATGGTTTTGGTTGCTCCACTAGCTTGAAAAAACATAGAACATACTGTTAAGGTGCTCCAACTTCGAGAGTTATTACTTGATCAGTTTGATGTATAGGTCATTGAATGGAGCTATCACATCAAAATATCTTTCGACCATTCTTGATCAAAAGTTTGACTTGAAAAGTGATGTACTTTGGTGGTTTAATTGATAATATTTTGTACAAATAAGGACATGCCTTGATAATACATCATCGAAAGGTTAGTTATATTTGAGAAAATGGGCAATGCTGTCAATTGACTAATTTGATTTATAGGAAAAAAAAAATTCACGCCTTCTCCATATTTCCTCCATGCAATTGCAGGTTTATTGATCTGGTACATTCTTATAAAGTTTGTTCTAGGTAAATATGGTCCTGCTTTCATGATTGTTGTCTTGCTTTTTTAATATACATTTATTATTCATTTGTTCCTGAGAAGACTGGTGAGTGTCGGCAGCATGTATGTTTAACTACTGTTGTTCTAATATTCATATCTGTTCCGCCAACCCATAAGCATTTCTTCTTTAGAAGTAGTTTGCTTCTTGTTTTCAAAATCTTTTATCTGCCTCTTGTTAATTGCTCTGCTTTTTTCCCGTGTATTTTGGCAGGTTGCTATCAATACTATAATAACGGATGAGAAAGAATTTCTTGACCATATAATCAAATCAACCAACATGAAATGCCTGACTGCACCGTAAGTCATGTTCACATTCCTGCTTGACTGTATCATATTTTTGTAACCAAGGACATGAAGGTTGAGGCCACATGCATGAACCATAAATATCTTTTTTCTCCCTACAAAAGACACAAGTAAAAAATAATTGTCTATCAAGGTTGCTTCTATTTTCCAACATTAAAAACTGTGGCTTTCTGTTAGTTTTTCTCCCTGTCATGGTTCCATTGGTAATTTTGTAAATCATTGTTTTTGTGAGCTATATGAAGGGCTCATCTCCAGGAACTATAATTCAGTGTAAATACTTAATATTTTCAAGTTTGCTGTCATATTCATGGTTTAACCAGTTATTTCAATTTAGTAATCTTTGATATTCTTTCTATAGTTGTCACTCATCTGGCAAAATGCGTTTGAGACAGTACAAAATGCAGCGTGTCACTAGGTCCGTAAAATGTTCCAGTTTCTTAGTGCCCAGATCATGCAACAAATGAAAATTTTAAATCTGCAAGTTAAAGCTGGGGTGTTGAATGAACTCAAAAGGCCTTGTGATAAATATTCAGAGTATCACATGACACTAAATGATCGTGTGCAGTCCCTTTCTGGAAGGAGTGTCAAATTTTATATTACAAACATGTTGCAGATGATCTTCTGGTTGCATATCTGTGCTTGATCTCTGAGCTACCCTATGCGAATTTTGTTTTAAGGCACTAACAAGGTAACAATTAGGTAGACTGCAGTTTGGATGGTAAAAAGGTAAAAAGTTTTATCACAGATTAATTTGTGAATTGTGAACCTTGAGGAACATAATAGGCCTTTCACCTAAGACACAAAGGCAGCCACTTATATTTATGAATTAAATATGAATTCATCATCGTCTCACCATTAGTATTGAGTGATCATTAAAAATTTAGAGAAATCAGTTACCTTTATTTATAAATTCAGCTCCACAAATTGATTGAAGCTCGTCCAGAGTAACCTCTTACCTTCAGGCTTTAGTTGCTTGCTCTTTTAAGATATCTGTCAAGATTAACTCTGAGAAACTGAAATTATAGTGTCCTCTGGACTCTTAAATTGTGATGTGACTGGTGAGACTTTATTTTTTTGTTTTATATCCCAGTCAAATGCTTATATTATACTTTTTGTTTGCTTCTATTTGGCTGTGGTTTGGTAAGGTGTGTAATTTTGCCTCCCATCCTTGTTATTTGCTTGTGTTCAGGTCGGCTCTGGAAGGTGACTGCGGATTCTTGGCTGCTAACTTGTATGCAAAGAGTGTATTTGGGGAAGATGCTTTGGTAAATGTGAGCATTGAGAAACAGGAAGATGGAAAACTGAATGGATATATTAGGATAAGGAGTAAGACCCAAGGAATTGCCCTCAGCTTGGGTGACAAGATAACTCTCAAGCAGAAGGGAGGAAGCTGATCTCATTAACAGGTATATGCTTCATCAATTTTTCTCATATTTTGACATTGATTTGAAAACCGGTCCAGCTCGGTCTGTGCAACTGAACAAAGTGACTCTGAAACTGCCCTGGTTTTAGCCTAAATCCAGATGTTAAATAACTGGGATGAAACTCGGATGAACTGGCTGTTTCAATTGGAATCAGCCTTGGGTTGGGGTGACTTGGTTTCAAGTTTGATCTCCTTTGAACCCCAGATTAAACTTTCAACCCAACTCTATATTTTTCGGGTCATTGGCTTTTGAATTGAAATTGGGATAGACAGTGTTCTTCGTCCTCTGTTCAAAGCAGGATCTTCCCTCTCTTCTTTTCAAGATACTGTTCAAATCCTTTTCTTTGCTTGCTGTCTTGTATGAAACAATTCTGGGGGTTGTCAATTTTTACGATAGATCTTTTCTCGTACAAACTTCACCTCGCCTTTCTTTTGTAGGATTACACTCAAAACATGCTTGGAAGAACATTCTGAGGTTTACCGATATCAGCTGTTGCTTTGGAATTTGCATCTTAAGTCTGAGGTTCGGATATTCTGTAGAGGAGATTCAAAAAAGAAAACGTTTTGTTTTTAGGTGTATTTTTTTTAAAATTATTTGTAATGATTTTTTCTGCAAAATGATTGTAATTTTGAATAGAGTAATAAATTTTGATTAAAGTTTGTGCACAATGGATTTAAACAATAGATTAGCTTTATCGTATCTTATGCATGGTTACAGAAGATGAGAGAAATTAAATGAACATTGTAAAGCATTTTTCGAGCATTACATTAAATGAATGTATTTAATGGACATGCAATCCGAAGTGATACCAATTTTCTGAAACTAATTTTTCATTAAATTCATTGGATTAACAACTTTTATTCATTTCTCGACGTAGATTTTATCAATGTCTATTTCTATTTTAAATTAAACCAAACAGGGGTTAAAATTTTTTTTTTAACATTTAATAAATGTATTTGATGCACTTACACTCGCAAGGCTACAAAAAGAGGAGAGGTCCTCTCTACTCACAAAATAAAGTGAGCATAAGAAATATTTGTTGTTATACAGTTGTTTTGCAATTACCGCTCACGAAGTTTTAACGATGGACAATAAATGTATCTTTTCTTTGTTGTAATTTCATAGCTGAAATTTTATTTGGTTTTACAATTCGAAATTATTGATTTTTAGTACTATATTATCCGTTTCTTTAATTTAAGGAGAATAGAAAGCATCAAGGACGGACATGGTCGCATGGGGTTTTGTCTTCGCTTTAACCGAGGTGATGTGGACATCGTTTGCCCTTTCTATTCGAGGCATTAGGAGCGTAGCCCAACACCTCACCTATTGCTCCTATGAGGCAACGCAAGTACGCAACCTTGTAGCATCATCATCACTTCGAAGTATCCAGGAGTGGCCTTATCCATAGTCACACCAAATGGACCTCTTGAAATCGATGGGGTCCAACTCCTGATGCCTTCAACGAGTGGTAATCTCGACACATTTAGCAATGTGTGAAATGATTGTTATGACATAATTTGTTTGAAACAGGGTGTGAAAAATGTGTCTATGCCGACTAGTACGTGACATCGTTGAGTTTGACATGTGAGCTGTTGAATGAACCCATGTGTCAAGCATCCTTAGGATCTCATCCACTCCTCTTTGGCCTACTCAACGTGTGTCAATTGGAGGGTAACTTAATCTAGTCATATAAATTATACTCGACTTTCGTATTCCCGTACTTTCATGTTTTCCCCACACTCAAATATTGTTAGTATTTTAACACGCACACCAGAGTGCATATGATTATTGTACCTCCCGCTTTGGCACGATGGTTTGCTCTTGTAACTTGTGTGTCCAAGTGTGCAGGTAACGTATAAATACATGACAGAGGAATTAAAATTGGTTAAAGTTGATAGCCCAAAAATAACTAATCAAGAAGGGATGAATTGGTTTTTAATTTTTTTTTTGAATAATTAATCTAAATTAAAGTGAGTGAAGAATAAATAGATTAGTTCAAACAATAAGCGCAAATATGAAAGCGATAAGTAAAAGGGAAGAAATGATGCAAACGATATAATTGTGGAGGTTCGATTCAAAGCAATGATTACGTCCTCCGTTATCAAACTCTCCGGCACAAGCAATGCATTTTCACTATATTGATTGGCTTATAGCGCAATCCAACCATTTACAACGCTTCTAGTGACTTACAAACAAGGTGCATCAATCCTTATATAATATTGAGTTTTACGAGACCTTAATATGACTCACACGGTGACTTACAACAAGGAGTGCCGATCCTTATACTATTGAGCTTTCACACGACCATAATACGACCTACAAGTTTTGGAGCAATGATTTTACAATGAAATTCCTCTCTTAATAAATTATACAAATAAATTAAGTACTAAGAGAGACTAACACTTCAATGAATAGTAATAAATGATAACTCAAGTGTTAAATGAAAAACTTAGATGAATATGATAATTAGAAATTTGATTCAATGAGAAGATGTAGAAGAAATAAATAAAATGTAAGTTCAAATTTTTTTTTCAAATATCTCTTTTAATTAATGATTATAATAAATTAAATACCAAAAGAGATTAAATTTTTTGATGAATATGATGAATTAAAAGTTTATTTCAACTAATCAAAATTTTCAATATGAAGAAGTAGAAAAAATATATGCAATGTAAGTTCAAAGATTTTCTTCAAAATATATCTCTCTTTTATAAGTAATAGAAATAAGTTAAGTACAAAAAGAGAGATGAAAATTTTTGATGAAGATGATTAAAGCATTTGAATCAATCGAAGTTTTTTATAAGAAGAAATAAATGACTTGAATGTAAAGTTTAAAGAAATTTCTCAAAAAATATTTCACTTTGATACTCTTTTAGAATGTTATATTGAATGCAAGAAGTAGAGGTATTTATAAAATTCAAAACGTCAAAAAAATCTGGAAGCTTGGATGACTTGTCTGGTTGAAAACTTTGGACCGTTGAAAACTTACTGTCGACCACCACTTTGGCCGATCGCAACAATTCAGTCATCTTTTTATTTTACGTTTTGGTCCCGTTTGTTCTGATTTGAAGGTTTTGAAAGGTATGAACTTTTGAAAAATATTTTTAACTAACTTTTCAAGATAAAAGATATTTTTCAAGTCCAAATATCGTTTTTAAAAGTCATTTTTATATTTGATCAAATTGTTGCATTAGAACGACTTTTAATTCACAAAATTGTTTTAATGTATAGAAGGATCTTGAGCTTATGCATTCATTGTCAAATATCAAAGTGTTAGTACCTTTACATTTTATCTAAGAAATCAAGTTTTTGATCTCGCTCCGAAGTTGGCTCTCAAGTTCTTGAATGTGTGACTTCAATCTTAACTTTCTTCGTAAGTTCGATTTGTGATAATAAATTTTAATCTTTTGACGATCATCAATCAATTTTTCATCGCATGCTTTGAAAAATGATAATCACTTAAATTCAATTTGTTAGTAAATAAAATTTAACTTTTTGTTATAATCAAAACTTTAATATTATAATCGACCATAAGTCAACAAAAGTTTGGATCCCATCAGATTCAGAGATCAAAGTGGACAATATGAGTATACAACAAACGAAAAATTGATTCTTTTTAATTCCTCAATAACGTTCAGTCAAGCCTACCAAACCATATATGCAATATGTGTAGTGGTATGTTCGCATGGTCAAGAAAATAGCATTTTTCTTGCTTTTCCCTCCAAACCTAGTGCGGCATTCCTTAATTTGTCAAATCCAAAAGGCCAATTTAGCAGAGACTTTTTAACCTTTATGCAATAAAATTCATTGCAAACTCAAAGAGACCATACAAACAATTAAGTGGTGGAAATGGACAACGACTGAATCCAAGAATATGGGGACCAAGATCCCATGAATCGTGCGAAGATATGTGAAAAAACTTCTCAAGAAAACAACAGTAGAAGCCAGAAAAAAAATAGGATCCACACACCAAAAAGCACTTGCCATTCATAGGTCCTAGAAAAATCAACAAATCATCTACAAGTTGCAAGAAAGCAAAGCTGCACTACCAACAATATTAGAGAGTGGAAAAGCATTAATCAATCACAAGTTGCACTGAAAGAAGCTTGCATTAACGCAAATATTATCCAACATAAAGGGATAGAAATTACACAATTTCAAGGACTACAAAATGTAGAAACGAACGAAAAGATGGAGAGTTGGATTGCACAAAATTCCTATTCTACCCACAAAAGATAAAACAGGGAAGATCCCAGACACTCAAATATAGCCGGGCCCACCTCTCCGGTCCGGAATAAATATCAAATTTTTCCCTAAATGTTTTAACTGTTCCTTCCTGTAGGCAATGAAGAAAAACACCTGATAAACGGAGTAAAAATAAAAATCAAAAGAGGATTTCTAGCCTGTCTCTCCTGCAGCTTTTTTCTCGTCTTTGTTTGGGACAAACCTTGGCAAAGTCAATAAAGTGTTTACACGGGATACTCCTTCAAGCGCAGACCACTCTTTTCTGACCTTCATGTTTTTTCCTTCATTATTTGAGGCTACATCCTCATTTGCATCTGAAGATTCTACATTGTCTCCTCCATGGGCCTCTTCGCTTGTTCTAACAGTGCCAGATCGATCCAATCCAGTTGGACTAAAGGAATCATTTTTCTTGTCGGTATCCTCATGATCTTCTGAGGTGATATTCTCTTTGAATTCTGTGGTAGGAGCAGTAGAATTGTTTGGATTTGAATCAAGAAATAGGCAAACAACAGCACAGTCGTCAACCTTAGAAGTTGGATATTTGGACCTCCAAGCCCGGCCTGCAGACTCTACTACCAGTCGAGCTGCATACGAACGAGTGGAGCAAGAACCCACAATGCTTACAACTTCTTCATTTGAGAGCACATCCCAAATCTGCAATGTACATTAAAACTTTGCCCAACTTTAAGGAAATTTTACAAAATGAAATATAGTAGTAGAAATAAATGTAATGGTCCATACCCCATCTGTTGCCAAGACTATAAACTCATCCTTATCAGTAATGCGTCTATAGGAAATTTCAGGTACAGAGATAAGACCAAACTCCTTTAGACAGAAATCTCCAAATGCACGTGCCATAGCGAGGCCAGGAGAGTCATTGTTTGGCAGCCACACTCTTGCAACCTCAGGTTCATCCCGAAGGGCAAATACACGGCCTTTACATTTGAGGATTCTCTCTGCTTCAGCTATCAGGTAAATAAAAAGGGATATAAAAAACAGGAGATACTTTATGTAAAACCAAACCGATAAGTTATAGTCTGAATTTATTTATTCGTGAAATGAAATTCTGGAAATAGGAGCATCTCTGCCCTGTTGTTTCAGCTATTAAAGTTTTTAAGTCTCAACCTCAAGACCTAAAAATGGTAACACTCGGACACAAGTACGCCTCCGTTTGGCAAATTTATAAATGCTTTATAGCTGAATAGTAGTGGGTCCTGAGACGTGTGGATAATAATGAGTAGAAATTATCAATGTGTATTTAAAATTAATGTTTGACACTGATATATATACCATTTATAAAGTTCTTTCCAAACGGAGGCTAAATAACTCCAGGAGTAACATGGCAAGACTTGATGCCCACCGACTCTCAACATGCATCACTACCCCATACATAGAAGTGCAGTGTTATTTCCACGCAGTTCCTGCTGATATGTATCCAGCTTGTGTTTCAATGATGGGTAACCTCTTTCTAAGAGATGGGAATGTAAACAGATAACAAAATTGGGTAAAGCATCGCGAACTCAAATTGGAGTCTAATTCACAGGCCCAAGATGGTTAACCGCAACTTACCAACTACCAGTTAGTGACGAAGCCTTAATTCACATGAACCCTTCTACAGTTCCGACTCAACCAATGTTGGGTTTTACAATTCACAGGTGTTATTAGAACCCGTTTGGCATGACTTTTAAAAAGTCATAATGAATTTTTGAGATCCAAAAGCTGCTTTTAAATCCGTTTGACTAATTTTTTGAAAGTGTTTCCGGTAGTTAGAAGAGCTTTTAGAGGAAGCTGGTCTAATGTGACTTTCTCTAAAAACACTTTCAAAATAGTAAACTCTTAAAAATTAGTGTAAAAATTAAAGTAGTTTCCTCCAAAAGCTCTTCTACAGAAAGCAAAAGTAAAAGCAATGCCAAACTGGACTTCAATTTGGAAAGGTACCATGCTTCTGTCGCCAGTATTCCACTATAAATTATAACACCTAGGCTTGATAAATTCCATAAAATGTAGACTGGTCGAGTTCTCATAGACTGCCCTCGTTTATTATTTAGACCTCGCTAGCCCACCAATCAACTACTAGAGACCTGATTTTGATATTTTCAAACACATCAAGACTTGTTTCTGTCTTGTCTGGTGGAAAATATTTGTCATATCAGCATCTGATTAATGTTTATACCAGAACCCAACCACTCATACATCATCTAGCAGACAAGTATATGCTTGATCTGTAAATCACCGCCGAGGTATTGGCTAAACAACAGAAAAGGAGTGAAATGGAAGAACAGTCAATATTATCAGGTTGGTCTTCGAAACTCAGGCATAAGTGCAATATGTGGAAAATTTGCAGATAAAAATTGAGATTAGCCAAAAAGAAAAGAAAAGCAATCAAAAGCACAAAAGAAGATTTACTCACGTCTTCGCGAGTGTGCAAAAGTTTAGCCCATAAAAGATTGGGAGGTAAGTAATAGAGGTTGTACTTAAATGCGTAACTATTCAACCATACAAATACAAGGTTTTTCTGTTCAGCTATTACTGATTTACAGATCAGGAAAATTTAGACTCGAAAGGTTAAAGAAAACAGCCAAAAAGTTCGTTTCTAATTAAAAGGTTCGATGTAGTACACAATAAACAGTCACTAATTTATTATATAAGAGAAAACCGAAAAGAGAGAAGATAGAAGAAAGCAGAGAAAGAGAGGCATGCCGCGATGGGATGGAACCTATAGAGGAAAAAAAGGGAAACTGGTACGCCATACAATATTCAAAGTTGTCAATGAAACAGAGCCCAAATTCTCTCTCCTCTTCCTCCCTTGTCTTTCCTATCTCTTCTATTTTCTTCTTCCTGCTTCCTTCCCTTTCTTCTTCTCTATATTCTTGTGTTCTCTATATTGTGCAGCTTTTACGGTACTAACCAGAAACTCTATGAATTGAATATAATTTCTACTTCAGAACATGTAAGAACTGATTCTTATTTGAAGTGTATTTTGCTTGTTCTTTTTCCTTTCATGGAGAGAAAGAAAGAGTACCTGGAAGGTTTGGTTTAAGATCCACAGTCAACTGGACTGAAACAAGTGAATTGTTTTCATCTCTTGTACCCAATACAGCTCTAGAGTCCCCAACATTTCCAATTACGAGATCCTGACCCTGCAGATCACAATCAAGTCATTCTTGAGTACATAGATAACACAACCGCAAACTCACATCGGTATCACTTCTGAACTTATCGGTATACCTGTTTCACTAGAGTCACTGCTGTTGTCCCACTGCAGAAGCATTCGATATTTGAATACATTCTCAGTTCCCGATCCATAACCTTAAAAGCCTTTAGGAAGGACTCCTTCAGTGTCTGGAAAACCTCTGGATGCTTTTCAGCTTCTTCAAGATCAATGGAAGCTCTAGATGACTCATCAAGGGTCAAGAAAGAGGTATCTTCAGAGCACCTACTTCCTGTACTATTCAAACTAACCTCCCTAAGAACCTCAGCACTCTTTCTATCAACTTCCCAATGTGCACTCAGTTTTGAAGGAAGAGAATCTCTGACTCGCTTTGCAACCAAATGACCATAGGGACCATGGCCATCAAAAACACCACAGAAGACCGTGCCTGTTCTCGAACCAAAATTCTAGAAATCCAATTTCACAAAAAATTCAGTAAAAGGCAATCTTGCAAGCAACTTGAAACGAACAAAAACATTAAAATGCTTGATATGGCAAAGATGTGATAGTTTATCTTATAAAATGTCATCAAGCATCTTCGACATGAGAAAATTCAATACATCCACACAAATTATGAACATTCACGTTAAATAAACACAAATATCACTTTCTTTGGCCCCATAGGATTTAATCAATTGACAGAAGATACCAATGATAATCTGACGAGAATTCTTATGAGTTATTTATTTTATCGATAATTTCTATCCTTTCGTGAAATAATCATCCCAAGTTTAGCTAAACACAAAATATGATGTAGTAACTGAAATCCTCGAAGCCAAATCTGTCATCAAACACGTAAAATGTAAAAAAATGATATTAAAAAACCAGATTAGGATCTCACTTCAGAGAATCTTAAGAAACAGGCAGGTCAGCAAAAACTTTTGTGCTCAAGTGTATGCCCAAAGTGCCAAAATGGATCAACTACTACTATTTTAGTTATAGCCCATATTAAGCAAGAAAGTACATGATTTTTCAGCTGAATATACCCATCTAAGAAACAATTAGGTCTACCGTTTGGTTTAACTCATAAAATAGAGAGAGAATAAATCAGAAATTACAAATATCACTTGTCTTAGACTATATACCATTATCCCATTGGATTATGATTAATATTGAAACCATATTAATAATAACATTCAAAATGATCACATTAAGGTGAAGAAAGAAGAAGCTAACCTCCCAAACAAGCATGGCATCTTGATTGGTTCCTTTCTTGCCTTGCTGGGTAAAGAGAGAAGCAACCTCGCTGGAGCCGTTTAAGAACATACGGCCTGGAGTCTTACGTAGTTGTTCATCCCTCCTAAAATCAAAGGATGGATTTCTAGACCCCAGCCTACTTCTCGAGCCATTCCTCTTCCCTACCTCCATCGGAGAACCAGGAAGCGGACTCCTGGTCTCACTGGACAAGCAGCATCCCATTATCAGGGACCTGATTATTTCCAGTATGCACTCCAGTCCAGCCAAACAGGCACCCCCCCTATTTTCCGTATTTGGATCCGTCACAAATTTAGTGAAAAATCCTTCCAAGCTATATATATTCACTCCCCAGTCCACTCAATCAAGAAATTCTTCCCTTATTCCACAATTGAACAATGGCAAAAATAACATTAAATTGTCTCAAGTGATGAATATTCAGGCACCCTTTAAATTACACCATCCAAATCTCCACTTCATTTACAAAAACTCATCCCCTTTTATTGACGATTTTCATCCTTTCAGACAGAATAGAAACAAGAACAAGCTTCTGAACCTAAAAGAGAATTTAACTTTCAACTAATCTTATCCTTAAAGTGCCCTAAACGAATAAAAGATAAATAATAAAAATATAACTATAATAAAGAGCAGTTTCTCTTATCATTTCCTCCTTTTTTTTCTATTCTAAATACTAAATATGTTACGTAAAAAGCTAACAATAATAACACTACAGAATTAGAAAGAACAGATCTATACGAAAAAGTATCCCCTTTCCGATTCAGGACAACAAAAATGTTTTCTTTTGCTTGCTTACGGAAGAAAAAAAAAAAAAAAACCCCCAAAATCAAGAAGATCGATCAGAGCTAAAGATCAATCATGAACTCAAAAACCCAACAAGCATTATAGCCTAAAAACCCAGAATCACCAATTATTCCAAGAAATTAACATAAAAAGGAATGAAACTTGGAACCCAGCAGATGGAAACAGAAACAACTATTAATTGTTCCTTGATCAAATTCCCATAAATCAACGGTAGAAATCAACAAGTTCAGCTCTGAATTATAATTTTCTATTCAACAGAAATAAAGATCGAAGGAAACGAAAAGAGGGCTGCTTTGACATGGACAATGAACGACAGATGCAATAGTAACTCGGAAAGGTAGAGAATAAAGAGAGAATTGAGTCGCAAAAGAACCGCCGGTAAGACTTTTTATTACAGTTGAAAGTAAAAGAGAGATGTACACATATATATAGAGACTGTGGGTGGGTGGGGATTGGTCATCAGTGTGTGTGACAAACCTTCTCCACCGTCCATCGAAATTTTCAACGGATGGTATCATCTTTCTCCAGTACTGTGTGTTTTTGTATGTATATGTGTATATATATCTGCATTATCTGTATATATCGATTTGATAATCTTGATATAACCCTATATATACAGATATGCATAAGCTGTAATGGGACGCTGATAATTAACAAAAAAAAAAAGCGTGCAATTATTGTGATTACAGATTTGAGATTTTTAAACATTTCCGTTTCTAATCTCACCACATCCACATCAATTCATAACTCCAATCAATAACTCTTTTTCTTAAATATATATTGTTTTAAACTATACTTTTCATCATTTTTTATCGAAATTTAGTTTGAATCTACATCAAACAAGGACTTAACCTATCTCAAAGAGCAATGTTATTCATCCCCACTGGGGTTGTATCCTCAGTCTAGGTGGCGTTAATGTGGCATTAAATAATATGTGAAATTAAATAAGTACCTATCATTTAATACCACCTAGACTGGGGATGCATCCCCACTGTGGCTACATAACATTATTGTATCTCAAATTATGTAGTTCGATGTCACTGCAAGTTCAACTTTAAACGCTATTATTTAGATTCTTTCTCGTTTATATTCTAATTTTTCAATATTAATATTCTCGTATGCTAATACATTTTTGGGCATGAATCACGTGGTTGGCAAAGTGTCATACAGCAATTTGATGTTATAGTTATAAATTTTAATTTATTTTTAATTTACAACTAAAATTCTTCTTTGAAAAATCTCAAGAATAATTATTATATAATACATGTAATGTAATTAGCATTAGTCAATTTAAGACTCTTTCTCTCTCTCAAATTATGGGATAATTGAACTTTCATTGGTCCCTCTATTAAAAATCGTGGTCCAATTAGGTATAAGGTATTGTTTAATGAAAATGTCTAAAAACGAGTTTTGACATCTCGACTACGTCCAATCTTGAAACACTTACTTTTGACCAAGGCTGGCCTTAGGCCAACGCCAACTAGACAATGATCTAGAATCTCAAGACTCGCTAATTAGTAATTACTAAAAAAAACGAGGAATTAGTTTCTTAAAAATTCATTTAACTATAATTTTCTTCGATCGATTCTAACTTAGCTCGACATATTTAATTACGAACTATCAAACAGGCTCAATATCCTTACAATAATACGGTCTAATTTGAAAACTAACATTATCCATCACGTAGTTTACTTAAATGTTTCATAACTCAAACTTAGTTATTCAAATTAATTTTTCTCAAGTTCGTAATGTGCCATTTAATACAATTTTTTAAATAAGTGATAAGGTAATTCTCGATCCTCTAATAAACACACGTTTGACCCAAATATATTATTGACCTCGAAACTCATTTTCACTTTGATCCATCAATGTCTCAATCAAAATCATTAGAATTTGGTGATATTTCTCGTCATTAAATAGAAGTATATCTTTCTCACTAGTTATAATTTAGTGCCTAAATTTTATATTTTATTTTTATTTGGAGTCCCATCTTGAGTTTAAATTTTGAAAACCACTCCTCTCCTTTAAACATATGGTTATTGAAACTTTCTCATGATTTTCAATTTATTTAAGCTCTATAGAATTCACTAAATTCATGGAGATTATTATTTACACTCTGATAATACTTTATCAAGGAACGAGATTATTTTGTCAAATATTATGTGCTCTAATTTCTCGAGTTCTCAAAGATTATTATTCACATAATAATTAATCGCTTAGAACCTCAAAATTCTCAGGATCAATCCTGCTTCATTTATGTTATCACCTCGAACTAATAGACACCAAATAAAAGTCTGCATTATAATCTTGTTGGTGTTACTATCACGAGCATACATAATTTTGAGTTCAGTTATGGTTAATTATTAAATTAACGATGGTTGGAGACACCTCAATAGTCATGCCTTTTTTTAAATTAGATAAAGGATAATAGCAACAAGGAAATCATACATATAATGAATGCTTATTAAATTTATCGATAGACTATAATTTTCTTATTAAATAAAAAAAGTTATTCATCACTCACTCGTTTGTTCAAATGGCTACCCATCTATCACATGGAGTGGAATTCATTACTCATACTTGACGAAAATTGCCACGTGACCAAAAGAAATCAGACGTGTCATCTTGACGACGATAAATTGTAGAGATGGTTAAATCAATACTCATTAAACTTAATAATATGTCACTGTTTACTTATCGAACAAAAAATGTTATCAATTGCTCGCTCATATATTCAACCGTTTACCATCCATCCACATGATTTCATCTAGCGATGGACGGGTAACAGTTGAATAGATGAGTGAGTAATGAACGGATTTTTTTGTTTAGCAAGTAGTGACTCGGGGATAAGTTTAGCCCATGTTTGTTTACCATTATTTCAAAACTGTTTTTTCTAAAACTCTTTTTCATTTACAGAGTCTCACAATAAAGTATTGTGCATCTAAACCCAAATTTTTTTCTTCATTTTTAAAATTACACATTTTTCAAAAACTCTCTATTCTAAAACTCATTTCCTACTTTAATAGTAGACAAATAGGTACTTAATGAGTATTTATTTAATTAACTCGATAATTCAAAGTCATCAATGTGCCACGTCTAGTTTCTCTAGCAAAGGTGTCAATTTCTAGTGGATTTCAGTCATGGATGGATAACCATTTGTATGGGTAATCACTTGAACAAAAGAATGGGCATTGAGTGACCTTCCTTATTGAGTAAATAAGTAGTAACTTGGGAATAAATATAATAACCAATTATTTTAGTGGGTCCCGTTAGTTGGACAAAAAATTTCTTTGGTCGGGTGTGTTCTACTCCATGAGTAGATTAATATAATTTATTTATTTTCTCAAAATCAATTTAGGGTGAATGAGAAATTAAAGTCAAAAGATGACCACTTGAAGTTGAAATAAATTGAGAATAAAATTGATGAGAATTTGAAAAATGTCAATCCCACATAGGAAAGCTAAAAGAGTACAAACCACTTTATATTGCTCAAGTTTGAGACTTGGGTTTGGGCCCTAAGGGATACCAATAATCTTTGAAGGTGAAAGAACCTATATCCTAGTAAGTTGAGCCAAAGCCTACACGCGCGCGCTGCCGTCCGATCAGCCGGCTCGACACGGGCGCGGGTACAGGTAGAGAGGACCAATTTATAACTTCTTGTTATATTGAGTTACGTGAATTTATATACATGTAAAAGACTACAGAAAGAGATGTTATATAATTATTTTTCATCCTTCAAATTTTTTTCGACGAAAGCTAACTGTAGTTACTTCTTAAGGATGCACAAAAGGACTCAATTAGACAAGGTTTCAATTCCTTGTGTAGTAAAAAAACAATTGAATATTGTAAATAAATGATGAGTCCCTTATCGAGTTGATATATTATATAAGAACAAAAAAAAATTTTAATCAAAAAACTCTATACGATTCTAAAAAACGGAAAGATCCCACGAGTCTAATCATACAATTCCATTATATTGACAATTTCAAAAAACTGTTCATACTACGGTTGGACAAGTCGGCCTCCATCGTCTAGTGGTTTAGGACATTTCTCTTTCAAGAAGGCAGCGGGAATTTAAATTCCCCTGCGATAGGATACTACGATACGAAGTTAATCATGGATTACCAATAAGTTATTACATAATATTTTAGTGCAATTGAAGTGTTGCATGTGATGGACAAGTTTTGTGTTCCCTTGACAACTGTTGGACCATGTTAATCCTGGGTGGATCATTTGTTTATAATCTCGATCAAACATGACTAAAATATTTAGCAACCATACTTCTGGAACATTCCAAGTATTTTTTCAAACATATAAAAGCAAACTCAGAAATTTTGTGGGCTATCTTCTTTTATTTCTTTTTTCACCCAAATATACGACTTAAAATTATAATTTGGTTATTTTTACAAGAAGGACTATATATTTGATTATTTTAACAACAAGGACTATATTTTATTTTATTTTTATTTGTAGGACTTTGAATAGTAGTGCAGTTCAATTTTTTCAAAGTTGGCTTTCGATTTTTTAAATGGAAATCAAAACATCTAGAATTCTTGACAAGTATTAATCCTTTTTCAAGTAATAATTATTTTCCTTATCTCAAGTTTGGGTTGGAAATGTGTATTGGTTTAGATAGGGCTGGACAAAACTCTCGA